>PVIR01039738.1:0-13754 GCA_004026965.1 Petromus typicus
GATTAATTTTATTGCTACATTGTGATCCACATAATTTACCTAAAATATTCACCTTAAGGAATTGGCACCTGTACATGAAATATCTTGATACTTCTTTTTTCTCATTTTCCTTTCTTCCTCTCAATCTCCCTTCCTCTCCTTATTTACAACAGCTTGGCTTCCATTTTTTTAGGTTTTCTTCCCTTTCCTTCTTTTCCCCTCCCCCTATCTAGTTGCACTTCCTGTTGAATATTTTCTTATTTCACAATATCTATGATATATTATGCTCTTTCTTCACACTTCTGGGTTCTCACACCAGAAAAATTATACAATATTTGAAAATGCATGTCCAATTTATTGAGATATGTCTCCATGAGATATGGTGTCATAGAGCATTCATTTATCTAGAAATGCCTCAAGTGTATCTTTTATGGCTAAGTAATACTCTTGTATAAAAATAAATACATCTTCTTCATCTATTCATCTATCAATAGGCTTTTGGAATCTTTACAAGATTTAACTATTAGTAACTTTTGTTAGAAACATGGATATTCATATGTTGCTGTACATGATGCTTTTAATTCTTTTGGGAAAAGATCAAGAGGGATAAGAACTGAGACAAATGGAACTTCTAGTTTTATGTTTTTCTACAGTGGTTGCACCCGTGTGTACTCACAGCAGCAGTGAAGAAGAGTTCCTTTTTCCACACAGCCTCACAAGCAATTGCTATTAGTCAATTTCTTCATAGCAATCATACCAGTATTTAAATTTCTGCCCCTTGAATAAGCAGTGATGTTTGACATTTTTTCATATATTTATTTTCCATTTGTACTTCTTCATGCCAAAATTATCTGTTCATTTTAGATGTCCATTTTGGACTGAGTCTTTAAAATTGGAAAATATTCTTTTGAGTTATTTATATATTCTATATATTACACCTCTATGTGGAGAGCAACTGGCCAAAATATTTTCCCACTCCTTTAGTTGTATCCTCACTCTACTAACAATTAATTCTGCTATGCAGAAGATATAGTTAAAAACCTATCAATAAAGAAAAAAATTAGACCCTGATAGAATTCAAATTCTACAAGAAATCTAGAGAAGATCTAATGCCATTACTTCTTAAAATCTACTGTAATTGAAATTGAAGTAATAACTTCCAAAGTCATTTTTGAAGCAAGCATAATCCTGATGTCACCACCAGAGAAAGATCCAAGGGAGGTGCCAGGGATTTAGCTCCAGGGTTCCAATGTCTGCCTTGCAAGTGGAAGGACATGGGTTTGATCCCTGGTAACCACATACAACAATACTGAGCATGGAGATTCATGCCCACCAGCAATCAGTAATATATATATATATATATATATATATATATATAGAGAGAGAGAGAGAGAGAGAGAGAGAGAGAGAGAGAGAGAGAGAGAACTACAAGCCATTCTTCCTAGACCCACAAATCCTCAGTAAGAGACTGGCTAGCAGAATGCAGGAAATCACCAAAAAGATTTCACGTTATGACTGAATTGAACTCATCTCAGAGGTACAGAGATAGTGCAACATACAAAAAAATCAATAAATGTAATATACTGCTAAGACCTCTTAAGAAACTACATGCAATACAGGAAAAATTTTCATCCCAAATGCATTCAATTATCCAGGTGACACCAAACCATTTATACCAAATGTGCTATGCTTTCACACCTATCATTGCTTCAATTTGAATGATCTTTTGATTTGTACTTCTTCAAGTACACCTTTCCATGAAACTTTTGACGTCTTTATCCTAAAGAAAAGAAAATGGTATTGCTTTCTCCTCTATATTTTTTCTAGCTGCCTCTCTAACATATTATATTTTTTTCTTAAAATGTGTCTGCCTCCCGCCATTTACCACGAAGACTTCAAATTGAAGGATTTTATTGGCATATCCTGGAGGATTCAGTCAACACTCCTAAGCCTCACCTGATCAAACAGAACAGGGATTTTGTTTTTTTTTAAAGATTGTCTCCATTTCCTGCCATATTCCTAAGCCTCATTCTTGGAGACTCAGAAAACAATTTGACCTCTTCAGTTTCTTCCCAACACATTCTCTCTAGCATAAAATGTTAGGAATATTAGGACAATTTCGTAACAGAAAGTTTATGAAAATGTAAGGAAGGTTCCAGATGACATAATTTAATGTAATGTAATATAATGTAAGTTAGCTGGAATGATATTACATTTTTTCAAGTGAATTTCATTGACCTGTACTCTCTGAAGGTAAGGCTTATTATATAATACATACTACTTCAATTTACCTGTATATCACATCCCTTGGAACATGCTTCATAAAACCAAAGAGACAGTATTATGTTACAGTACTTTGTCATTTCAAATAAATAATTCACTTAAGAATCAATCAATTATAAGCTTATTTCATGCAATTCCATAATATATAAATCTTAGATGATATTTTTATGGAAAATGTCCTGCTGTTGTAATAGTACTATACATTAGTTCCTACATGAGTTGCATTTAGAACGACGAAAACACTTCTGTGATCTCCCCGGAGGATCTTCCAGAGCTCTGTGAAGAGTTCTCATGTAGGCTGCAGGCCACGACCCCTTCTGCTCTCCTCTTCATGTACTTACACGCCCACATTCTTCCTTAGATCGGAAAATCAAAAACCAAATGACAACTCCCCGTATGCTCTGAATACAACCCTATCTTCATTTTTTGTTTGTTTGGTTTTTCAGTTGGGTTTCTTTCTATCTTATTGCTTTTCAGGGGTGGGGGCAGTTTCAGACTAATCCAAGTTTTGTGATGTAACTCTTAAATTTCTTTTCCTATCATTGCATAAAGGAAGAAAAAAAAAATGTTTGCTCTTGCCTATGAAGACACAAGGTTTTATAATTTTTTGTTGAAATCCTAAATTGGAAGCCAACGATTAAATGCTATTTGTTTTCAGTGGCTTGTTCTTTCCTTTTCTCGAAGAAATAGATGCTATGTTGAGCATCAAACATTACTAGTTTTTAAAGAAATTTCAAACAATTTATACATATTTATGTAGTGTAACTGCATGTATTTTTTTCAGTGCACATTTTATAAGTATTTACCATGTTTCCTGAGTCATTTTTTCTAAAAGAGAGGTCAATCATAGGTGATCCTGGAATTTTAGTTAGATGTGGAGATATTTCTTTGCAAATGATATTCTAGAAATGAGTTCAGTTTTGGTTTTTATTTGTTGAGAGACATAAAAGCCACAAAAAATAAATTGCCATTACTATTAAAAATTTATGCTAAAATCTTCCTTTGCAGGACACAATAAATCACCTTATATTAATGCATAACCTTCCTAAATTCATGCAAATTTCAGTAATTAATGACTCATCATTAATTTTATCTTTTCAGACTGAGACTTATAAAATGTAATTTAAAGCAACTCAAAAATGTTCCTATTCCAAGAAATCACTTTTGAAAAGCTATAATCTTTATTAATAGTGTTTTTCTTTCTCAAAACAGTTTCACAGTCCATTCAAGACATGCACAGACCCAGATCCAACCACATTTTCTTATCCCTTGTACTTGTGAGAGCAATGCTTGTTTCCCCAAGGCTAAGGATGATAGATGTATCAATGGCTCATAATCAAATCTAAGTTAAAAGACTTGGAAGAAGATCTAGTGATCACATGGAGTGTAGTGACCACTGTTGACTCAAAGATTTTTAAAAGGGATATGAATTAGTGAAATAGAGAAGTCGAAATAAAAATGCCTTGCACAAGATTAACCCTTGCATCTCTAGACACACGATTATATTATTTTACTCTTTTCAAATAATATATTATTCCCATGATTTTCACTTACTTTTGAAAATTTCTGTAATATATACCTCCATTATATGCTTAATACTGTCATAGTGATTAACTGATACCTATATATCATATCTTGATCCTTTTTAACTTTCCCCTACCCTACTTCCAGGTCTCCTTCCATACACAGATCCTCTTTCCAGCTCCACAAATCTTAGTTTTTAATGATTGAAATATGTCTGAGTCTTATGAAGTTAGAAGTCTTCAAACATCAGACAATTAAATTTTAACAGATAAACTAATATACAGGTTTAGAAATATAGGTTGAAAATCAATGGGTTGTAATTAGGTAACTATTTCACTCAGTCCTATGTTCTGTTGTTCAGTCTCCCAACCTGACTCCTCAAGATAAACTGTCCTCATGCTTGTTTCTCTGTAGCACTGTACCTTCTGCTGGTGCCTTCACATCCACCTGTGAAGCTGTGTCGGTAGAATACAAGGGCTCAAAGAGATGCATCTTTGAGTTTTTTCTATTTCACAATATATAATATACATTCTAGAACTCATTTGCATCTTTATTTTCTCATACCAGAGAAAAGATGCAATATTTACATATCTGTGACCTATTTATTTCACTTATGAGGATATCCTCAAAGCAAAATAGGGTGAAGGAGGAAAATAATGAGATTATAACAAAAAAGAAAGGAAAAAAAAGTTTATGTATATAGAAGGTGGGGGTAATAGGGTTTGTAGAGCCATGGGGAAAAATGAGAATTAAGTTGTATCATATACTGGTACAAATTCTCATTGTTGAGTGCAATCATGATGTGTATATGGAATGTACCAATAAAGATTTCAATTTTTTTTTAAAAAAAGAGATGCATCTTCTCTTCCTAGGCCTTTTAGAAAGCATAGTTTCTACTCATGTCACCAACATCTCTATGCATCTTCTGTGGGAGCTAAATTTTGCCTCCACCTTCTGCAAGGCCCAGCTGGGCTGAGAAGTAAAATAAGTTGGAATAAAAGAGATTAAAAGGAGGATTTCCCATAATTTACATTTTATATAACATGGGAGCCTTTATAAAGAAATGAATACCTAAAGAAATGGAGTGAAAGTACATAATTTTGTATTGGGTTGAACAAAGAGACACAATTGTGACTAAATTTTATGTGGATAATATTATAACAAAACCTAGCTTTCATTAAGGACAAATTATCCTAATAAGGATTTTTTCCTAAGTTATGACCCCCAAAAGAAGAGTGGTTCTTTGCTCCTGGTGTACTAAAGGAATCATTCCTATGGAAATGTTTTGTCTTTCTTTTTTCAGGAAGATAGTGAAGGTAGAATGACTTTTCTATATGTTTTCTTTCAAGGGAATTTTCCCCCAAATTAACTGTTACTTCAAAGTGATATAATTAGGGTTCCATATTGTACCACTCTTTAAACTTAATCTTAATTAAATTTTCTTCCTTGTCTTGCACTTCAAAATGTTTCCCATGCAGTGTGGATTTGTATAGCTTTTGTTGGTGACTAGACCTCATACACTCAATGGATATCCATAGAATTAAATAAAAGTCAAGCTGTAGAAATCTCTACGTTACACACATCTGTAATATCGATGATAGTAAACCCTCAGTTTAATATTGAATTTGAGCTTATCATTTAGTCAATAAAGAAATCAAGTTAATAAAAAATGTAATATATCAGAAATATCGTGGACGTGTTTTCAAATCCTCCAAAAAACCAAATATCATGATGAGACAAATTGGTGGAATCACATGATTCCTGAGGTTTTTTTTTCATTACTTATAAGCTTTATCTTTAAAATGTACGCTGTTAAGTCTACAATAGCATTATGTTTAAAAATTTTCTAAATTAATGTATAAAAACCAAGGTATATTAGGTGTTAATTAAAAATACTGTCTTTGAAAAACTGCTGATGACCGTCTGCATGGTGGGAAATGACAGGCACAGACTGCTCAGCACAGGATTGCCACAACCTTTGACTTGAAAAATATGACTAATGTGAAGAGAAACAAAACAATGTGTGCTTGTGTCAAAGGACTAAGGAGTTTCCCAGTGTCTTGCTATCTTATTTTCTCCTTTGGGATAATTTCCTCACAGGATTAATGATGACTGAAGAATGTCCATAAACAACTGCTCTTTAATAAACCAGCTTTATTCTTTCTTAGAAAACAAGCCAGCTGTGTCTTCAATTCTCAATATCAAACTGTAAAATGATGTATCAGAAATGGTGTTATGTGTCAAATACAGTAACATCATTTTTATCTTATCTCTTAACTTCATGTAGATACAATTTAGATTGAAGTCATCAGTTGAAATTTATATGTTTATGCAGCATATCTGATCATGACAGGAGGTTTACTTAAATCATCTTTCAAAAACAAAATTATGTTATCTACCTAATACTTTCATTTTATGGACCTATACGAGACTTACTGACATATGGTGGCAAATAGTTCTTGGAAATTTATGTTGACATCTATTGGTATTGTTGCCACTTAAGTTTCAGCCAAGAAAATAATTTATTATATTGTAGTACCAGCACTGGTATTATATAACACAAAATGAGAAAATAAGTAAGAAAATAAATAAACCAAGTATCACCACAGGCAAAATTTTCAATTTATTCAAATCTTAATAGGAATTCATTTTCATATTATTATGATATAAAGTGAGCTCTACATTTGGCTAAGGGAATCATTGAGATACTCAAATTGCAGTCTAGCAAAAATGATTTAAAAGATTTTAAAATAGTTTATAATCTAAACAAGCATTTGAACATGCCCGTATACAAAGGATTTAGTGACAAAATTAAAGAAACCGTCTGTTGTCATAATGAATTTTAAAGATGGAAGAATTTTTTCTCATCTTTTTATTCACTAGAATTTACTCTAAAATGAGTTTCATAAAAATTATTTTATTGTCATGAAGTATGAATGATATTGATGAAGTGTAGATGTTTTCTTCTTTTTACAGTTTTAATCCTACAACTTTAAAATGATAAGTTTGTAATTACCATATCCATTTTAAAAATTCAAACAGTGTAATTTGAAATGATTTTGAAGAAAGCTGCATTCACAGATAATTTTCATTCCATATTATGGGTGGATTTGACACTTCATTTGTTCAAAAAGGAAGCCTTTCTTTTCACTCTATGGCAATTATCATTTTGCTGTGCAGTCAGGTGACAAAGTGGGCTTCTCCTATTGGCAACAAAGAATGATACTATCATCTCAGTTTTCATTCTTATAACCCTATTGTGTTTATGCTGTTCAGCGAAAACTCACAAAACTCAGTTTTTTATCTTACTGTAGGAGCAGCTACTATTATACCAGTAGTCTGAACAGATTTTAAATATAATTTTTGGAGAAGTTTTATAATTATACTCTAAATGATTTTTTTAATGTTATCTGAATACAATTATGAGATAATGTGACACACAAAGGTATAGTTATGAATGTGTTTCCGTTGGTCATTGTTAATATAATGACCCACATAGGTGAAAAATCGTTCAGTGGATACTACATATTTTCTTTATTTTTTTCTTAATCATGTGAGTCTCACAAGTTGAGACCAATAATATTCCCCCATTATTTCATAATTATCATCTTATCTGTAGACCCTGTGCATTTTCCTGGGAGTCACAACTTGGATTGTTAATTGGAATCTTTGTCAATACAGCAATATTCAAGAGTGCATGTGTCTTACAGCTGCTCCCAAGTTTTAAGTAAATATATAAAAAAAAATCAATGTACTACATTGGGGGGGATTGATTTCTGTAGGAAACTGATTATTTTAAGTCAGGGTAGAAATTACAGTTTAATTATCCATTTAATTAAATGAGTGGTACAATAGATGAAGCTTATCATCCTCCTTAAAAAATAAAGATTTTACTGAAATTATATTTCAGTACCAGTGATCACAGTCCAGTGGTAAAAATATCAATGTTGAATATTTGCAACATGGGTGGACCTTAACTGAAGACCAATCAATATCTTGATGGTAAAAGCACACAAAATGCAAGTTATCTATCACTGAAAAAGACAAGTGTAAATCAAGTTTCTACACTGTTGTAAAATATGTGCATATGCATCTCTAACACTTTGAGTGTGTCAGCTTTTCACTAATGTTACAAAATATTTGAAAAATACAACACAAAGGAGGATTATTTTGGCTCACAGTTGTAGGGTTTCTATCCATGATGAGCCAATTCAAAGGTTGAGACATCATGGCAGAAGGAATGGGAGGGGAAAGCCGCTCACCTCATGGCATTCGGGAGGCAGAAAAAGAGTAACAGAGCCAGAGACAGAGGAAGAGCTCAGGGTAAAAGCATGTTCCATTTGGGGTCACGTATCAGGTGGCTTAATTTTTCTAGCCAGGCCCCCATGCAAAACTGCATATTTGTCTATGAACTCATAAGGTGAGGATAATAAGCCTACACTCGTATAGCTTTCCAGAAAGCCTGCCTGTGAGGGCCCATTGTGACCCAACTCATGGCACAGACAGAGATGAGAAAGCTGAGGGCCAGAAATAGTGGCTTGATGTGTCAGGGTCTGAATTCCAAAACGTAGTCTCCCGTGCATTACATTATTTTAATATGTATTTCTGAAGGTTAAATCAGAGTAAAAATGAAGTTAGCATATTTTAAGTAGATGGCAACCATAGACAATCAGAGGTGAGCAGTGATTTATGAGCTTTCGCTGAGCTGAGCTGCTAAGGGAACTGAATATTCTTAGGAGGGTCCCATTGTCAGTACAGTGGCATAGGCCTCCGACACAGCCCAGTGATATCCCTTTTCCATATGCTCTCTACTTATGTGCAGTGTGAGCAAATAGTACCGTGTACTACTCAAAGCAATAATATTGACATCACTCACTCAATTATATCCTGGCTTCTTCACCTGTTGGGAAATTCACCTGATATTGCTAAAACTAAATAGTTGCTACTAAACAAATAAACACCTATCACTATTACTAACAGGAAATGAGTTACACAGTAAGATTCTTTCCCATTTATTTTCTATTAATACAAAATTCGGCACATATTTTGATATGCAATACAAATGCTATGAGAAAAAAAAATTACTAGATGTTCCCATGGAACTGATTAAATGTGGGAGAGGAAGTGATACAGAACACAAATAAGTGTAATATATGTAAGAAGTATGACAAAGCAGAAGGCCATGAGAGAGAAGAGAGATGTTTTTTCATGCAACTTTAAACAAACACGTGGAGTTGAGAGGGTGCCTGAATGTTGGAAATTCACTAAGGAATCACACCGCAGTTCTGGCTTAATCTGACCTGCAGCATGGGGGTACTGTCAGTTATCAATTATCTCTTTGATAGGGTTCCTTTCATTACAAACACCGTTAGTGACATGCTGAACTTTATGTTTCTGTTTCCGCTGCAAGGAACATTTACATTTTTCTTTTTCAATTCCAAGATTCTTTTTTCAGAACAACGAAATCAATATTCCTTGGCCCCATTATGGGGTAATTTAACACCAGCCAGATTATAATCTAAAAACAAAAGGAGGAAAACAAGCTATTGAAGCAAAGAGAGAGAGAGAAAATGAACTCAAATTACTGAGACTAAGAAGCAAGATTAGAGATAAAAACAGACATGGAATAATCATATATCAATCAGCTTTTGTATGTTAAAACATTTTGACGTTTTAAATTAATTTCATCCTTATATTCAGTTAATTAGTGGTATATTTGGAGATCAAAGGTAGATTTTATTTTGAAGATATAAATATTTTATTTTAAAGATATAAAAAGAAAATAGTAAAAGGCTCTGGATTCAGAACAATGACTGTGAATTTCCATTTTATTTCTGTGAAAAGATTTCTTGTTGGATATCAAGTTATACTAAAAGAAGTTCATGCAAAGTAATTCTCCAGTGTCTCTTTTTCCTTTCCTCGAAGGCTATTCTTGCAGTTTGTCTTTAGGTTGGCCAAGTAACAGAACATTGCTCTGAACTCGGTTACTCTGGCAAGAATGTACTGGGAGAATCATGTTGTTTAAGAGCTCTTTTTTCATTTTATCACAAGATTTTAAAAGTCAGCATGAATCTTTGAGTATATTGTACCTGACATGACACTTATCTCACAAGAATGTCTCTCTCTTAATAATTAAAATGACTACATATCTCGAGCTCTAGTGCACAGGCTCACGTATCCTATGTATATTGTCATCTCTCTCTCCTGTGTGCCTATGGAAGACATCAAAAATTGATCACAGCATACTTTCTCCTGTCACACATATTCTAGCCTTCAAAAGAGGAGCACAACCGGTAGCCATAGACACCAACTGTGGTCAGGGTTGGAATGAAAGTGACATATCATTCCTCTCCTACAAGAGACATGTTGAATTTTGTTTAATACAGGAAATGACATCCAAGCATCACATTATCATTTTTGATTTGTATTTCATAAACTTAAAACAAAAGTAACAAATAAAGGTAGAATATATAAATAAATAGTAAAAATAATCAATGTATAAACCATATGATATCTTTAGTTTACTAAACTGTTAAGAATACTGAAATATTTGTAATATAGCTTTTTAAAGAATAACAAAAATACAAGATATATTATTATGCGATCTTAGTTTGACCATAAGATCATGTATAATAAATCATTTCATATAGTTTTTTAATACATTGGGTATAATCAGCAATTGCGTGATATGCTACAAAGGAGAAAAAAATGATAGGACTAGTGTCCTGACCTCTTAGTACTATCTCATCTGGAAGGGTAGAATTTTCCAGGAGAAGTCAAATTTCATTTTACCTAAAAGCCCGTAACAAAGAAAAAACTGTCCTCAAGGAAAGAAGGAAAATTTTGTCTTCTAACTAACACAGGTCACTTTCATATCAGTATCAATATAAATTATTCAATAATATTTGAGTTTTCTTGTTATTTTGGAGTATGCCTCTAAAAGAAGTGTTAATATTGTGTTCCAAAAACTAAAATTATCATAATGACTTGTTGAAAATCCTATTATTGTTAAAATACTATTAAACCGACATGAATACAGAGTTCATTTCCTTTATATATTTTAGTGTTTAACCACTAGTTATACATTTAACAAAGTTAGAAAAATTTTTAAATGAGGACAAAATATTTACTTAGATGATAGTGATGTGAGGCACCAAATAATCTACATAATGAAAATAGCATAAATAACATAAAGGAAATATTATAACTCCCAATCTGCTAGCTAACTGAAGCACAGAGTTTCTTTCCTCAAATACTGAAGAATAAATTATAGAAACAACAGATGTTAGGAGTAGGAAGAATTTACTGAGAGAAAATAGCTTCTGTTTAAGAGAGACAGAAAGCTGGTTGTGACTTCCTCTGCTTCTCAAGTGTTTGCTGAGCAAAGCTTTGGGTAAAGTGGCTTCAAAGTTGGACAAACTGCAGTCAACGATCAAGATTAGAAGTATTGTCACTGAGGCAATAGTGATTCAGTAGGAAATCATAACATGGGATAAAGCTATGAACAACCAATAAAATTACAAGCTTCGAACAAGGATTTCCCACCAAGAACGGGCTAAGGAGACTCAGGTCCCCTCCCAAGGTGTTGAGGTCTGTTTAGAGCATCAGTCACCACTGTTCCCCACTAGGGAGAATATGTGGATGTGGTACTTTCCCTTTTTAAAGTCCTGACCTTTTAGTAAATATGTTTCAATTGTTTTCTATATTAAAGGCTCAGCCTTATAATATTCATTATAACTTTTATATTTTCTAACCTGCTAAACTGTCTACAACAACCTTTTCTTGACACTTTAAATTGCCTATTTTAAACAAAAAAATTATTGTACAAGCACACTTTACTTATTAACTTTTCAATTCTATTCAGGGTTCCTGAGTATAAAAATGAAGTTTTATATTAATTTCAAATTTTATTTATTTTAAAATTTATTTCTAAAATTCTATCAATCTTTTTAAAATATCTGTTACATTAAAAGTATTGTTCTGAATCAAAAAGTATTACTCTGCCATAAAAAATTATAAGTTTGAATCATTTATACTTAAATGGACATACCTTGAGGACATCCTCAGAAGTGAAATAAATAGGGCACAGATAGGTACATATCACATCTTTTCTCTGGTATGAGAAAATAAAGACGTAAATGAGTCCTAGAATTGTATGTTATATATTGTGAAATAGGAAATGCTCAATGTAAAATAGGGAGAAGGGGGAAAAATGATGAGATTGTAACAAAAAAGTAAGGAAACAAATTTTATGTATATGGGGGGCGGTAGGGTGTGTAGGACTATGGGAAAAAATGAGAATTAAGTTGTATCTTATACTGGTGCAAATCCCCATTATGGAGTGCAATCATGATGCAGATATGTAATGTACCAATAAAGATTTAATTTTTTTTTAAAAAAGCAAAAACAAAACAAAAAGTTAGCTCTGTATCCCTAAAGCTGTTTTTTAAGCCAAAATCTTGGATTGACCCAAGAGTGGCAATATCTCCTGGCTAAGATGTACTCCAAGAGTATTTTGTATGAAAATGTGTCCCTTACGACTTTCTAAGTTATATCAGGCCCCTTGCCAGGGTCTTCCCATCTTTCTGAACTCTTGCCTTAGCTTTGCACAGTTTATTCAGGATTTCTTGCTTCCTACTTATTTTACTTCCACGGGGCTGGGATGAATTTTCAATGCTCAGTGACAGGCACCTTGTTACTGACCTGTCCTTCCCTTGCATGAGTGCTTTCTTCCCTCTCCTGTCGGATTTCCTAGGTCTATTTAAGAGGCATTTATACCTTTTTGATGAGCAACTCTGAGTGGGACATAGACAGCTGAAAGGTCAACATCATCGACTTGGAATGATCCAAATTCTGGTGAGGGATGTTGTAGGCAGTCTTGACAGACAAAAGCAGGAAAGTTAAACAATATTTAAAATGTAGCCACAGAAGCACAGTGAAAAGATGCTTTCAGTCTTGTTATGAGCAGCAACTTCAACGAGGGACTGGAATTTGTGTAGTTTCTTGAAGGAAAAGTGGGAATTTAATCACAAAACCATATGAATTATTTACTCTCTGTATTGCCACATATCTAATTATCTGTGTTTACCTACTTGACATACACCACAAACAAATGCATCCCACATTATGGGGTAAATTTTGTGTAGAATCTATGATTCTTATAACTTCTGAGCTGTGTGATTTCAGAGACATATTTTCTCTGAAGCAAAAAGAACTGTATATCAATATCATAGGTTTTGACATATTAATTAAAATGATGTACATAAATTTTATGGAATAAGACAAGGGACACAAAAGGAATATTATTTCCTATATTTTTCTCTAATACAAAATTTCTGTCAAACTCTCTAGTTTTCCTGAAATGAGTTGTGTTGATAAAATAAATACTGACCTGTAAGGAAACATAATTTCAGTGAGTGTCAATGATAACTTTTCCAAGCAATCAATTCCTAGGCATCATTTAGTATGCTTTACATTTTACATTGGTTCTGGGAAGAAAAATAACTTCTGCCTGTGTGCATAAAGAAAGTATCAATTATCCCCAAAGTCAAAGTCACAGACATCCTTTGAAGATTTATTTATCTTGCCCTTGGTGAAAAGGAATGAAGTCCAAGAAACTAAATGCACCGTTCCAGCTATTGTAATAATATTTGAATTAACCCTTTCATCATTGTACTTTCTGGGTCTGATATTAGAGAAAAGCTTAGTCATGCACACAACGAAGTTCAGACTGGAATATTTTACCATTTGAATTTTTATAACAATGAAACAAAAGCAATCTGCATACTTCTTAAAAAGACAAACAAATGCTACACATCGTGATAAGATCATAAATGGAATTAGCAGCAAACTGAATAAACTAGAGCACTGATGATTTTTGGTTTGGTTCCCTTAATAACAATGAGAATCTATGCAGAAGAAAGTTAAATGAAAAAGGTGAAGAATAAGAATTAATTGAGGAGTTTTCT
>PVIR01039739.1:0-13753 GCA_004026965.1 Petromus typicus
ACAATCCTCCTGCCTCTGCCTCCCGAGTGCTGGGATTACAGGCGTGAGCCACCACGCCCGGCACTGTGGTATGTGGTACTGGTTGCTGCTGGGTGTGGGTCTCCACACCCAGTATTGTTATGTGGTTACCGGGGAATCGAACCCGGGCCCTTGTGCTTGCAAGACAGGCGCCAGAACCACTGAGCTAACTCCCCAGCCCATATGCTCCAGTTTTCCAGCGAGGGAATCCAAGGGCAGCTTCAGGGGACAGCTGCGCTGGCTCCTCCTCTTCTTCCCCAGGGCCCAGGTGGGACAGAAGCTGTCCCTCCTGAAAGGAAGACGGCTGCAGGGGACCCCAGGCACAAGGCAGATGGCACACCTGTGGTCCCAGGGCTCTCGGGGGCTGAGGAAGGAGTGTTACAAGTTCCAGCCCAGCCTGGGCAACTTAACAAGACTGTGTCTCAAGAGAAAAAGTAAATTTAAAGAGGGCCATGAATGTGTTCAATACCTGATACTGTTAAAAATGAAAAAGGCACCCAGCCTCAGGGCTGCTGAGGCCGGTGACCAGAATCCTAAGCTCTGGGCTCAGGAAGCTCTACGTGTCTGTGTGCAGCAGGGACCAGCCCCTTCTGCTGCCTCCTTGCTGTCCTGGCCCCAAGGCACAGGTATGGCACACCTTCGAAGCTTCTGGACATTGGGACGGGCACCACCCAGGACCAGGTAGCAACACTGACCTGTAGTGTGGAACAGGGTCTGATGCAGATTGGATATCAGGACCCCTACAGTCCCTCCTGGGCCCCAGAGTCCACATCTTCCCGCTCCTGGGGAGACAGGAGGGGTCTTGGCCCTGAGGAGGGAGGTCTAGGCTCGGTGCAGACCGAGGGAGGCGGCCTCTCCAGGGTCACCTGTCCCACTTTCCAGACCCTACTCTGGAGAGCCGTGGACTCGGCCACGTTGAGCTGAATCTCCCAGCAGCAGGGCCACCCTGCTCTCCCCGTCAGAGCAGGCGGGGGAGATCCGGGCTCTGGGGGCTAGGGGAAGCCTGGCATCTCTCCAGCCTGCTGAGGCGAGTCACATAAGACCACCTCAGTACTCTCCATCACCAATAGGGCTTGACCCCGCCTTGTTTTCCCTCAGTGCTGGAGGCTAAACCCAGGTCCTTTGCACGGAGCTATATCTCTAGCCTTTTAGAATATTTTATCCTGAGACAGTCTTGCTAAGCCGTTAAATTGTCCAAGCTGGGCTTGTACTTTTGATCCTCCTGCCTTAGCCTCCCCGAGTGCTGGAATGACAGGTGTGTGCCATTAAGCCCAGCCTGCCATCCTGCTGACAGAGAATGGGGGCTCCTCATCTGAGCCAGGTGCCCCATCCCACGGGCCACTCCAGGGGACAGGCAGTGTGCTCCGGGCTGGTGCCCAGAGGCCAGCACACGCCCAGGCCTCCAGCCCTCTGTGCCTACGTGACTGTGCTGGGCGGAGCACTGGGCCTCAGCCGCCTGGAGTCTGTTCTCAGCGACCAGGAGCTCCTCCCGCAGCCGCTCAGCCTCCTGCTTGCTCTGGGCCTCGGCCCGCTGCAGCCGCTCATAGTCCAGCATCTTCCGCTCGGCCAGCACGATCTGTTCCTTGAGAAACTCGATGGCCTGTGCCTGTCCGCGGTACTCCACATCCAGCCCCTCCAGCTCCTGCACACGCAGCTCTGCGTCGCGGCGCCCGTCTTGGGCCTCCTGCAGCTCCAGCCGGTGCTGGGCCGCCTGTGCCTCGAGCTGGGCGTGCCAGCGCTGCCGAAGCCCAGCCAGCTCCTCCTGCGCCTCCTGTAGCTTCTCCCGCAGACCCTCCTTCTCCTTGGCATGCACGGCCGTCTCCAGGTCATGCTTGGCTTGTAGGTTGCCCAGCTCCAGCTGGTGCTCCATCTTGATGCCCTCCAGCACGGCCTTGAGCTCCCCGATCTCCTTCTGCTGGGCGCCAGGGCCGGAGTTCAGCGTGGCCTTCAGGTCCTCCAGGGACTTCTGGTGGTCGGAAGCCAGCGAGTCCAGCTTGGACTTCCAGTTGTCCATGAGGCCCATGTTCTCACTGGTGGCCTGCTGCACCTTGGCCTTGAGGTCCGCCACCTCCTGCGCATACCTATCGTTGGCGGCACGCAGCTTGTCCACCTCAGCCTGGTAGGCCTTCAGTGCCGCCTCATACTTGTCGCGCAGCGCCCCGCTTTCCCGCTGCTGCTCCTGGGAGGCGGACAGCAGCTGCTCGCGCAGCCGCAGCGCCTCAGCGGCCTCGGGGTCATCGGGGGGCGGGGGCCCCGAGTGCAGCAGGCACTGCTGCAGCTGCTCGATCTCACCACGCCGCAGGCTCAGCTCCTCCTCCAGCTGCAGCACACGTGACTTCTCGGCCACTGTGGTCAGCTGTGGGGACAGAGGGACATGGGTCAGCGGCCCTGAGCACGCGGGGAAGGAGGAGAGAGCACCCGCTCCCACCAATATAGCCATGCCCCCCGCCCTGTGCCTCCTGAAGGCACCAGAGCCACAGGTCCCCTCCACCCCAGGTGGCTTGGGGCAAACTGGTGGGTAAGAGAAACTCCCTACTTTTATGGCTCTCGGGAAGCTGACATTATTGTTGCTATTTCTGTAGTACTGGGGATGGATCTG
Organism: Petromus typicus; assembly: GCA_004026965.1. Lineage (NCBI taxonomy): Eukaryota > Metazoa > Chordata > Mammalia > Rodentia > Petromuridae > Petromus > Petromus typicus. The sequence goes on from PVIR01039739.1 coordinate 2,618, forward strand.
GGGACCTCGCACATACTGGGCTTGTTTTATTTTTGTTTCTTGAGGGACCAGAAATCAAACTGAGGACCTTGTGCTTGCCAGGCAGGCACAGTGCCATTGAGCTACATCCCTGGCCTCTTTTGTTTCATGACACAGGGTCTCACTTCATAGTTCTGGCTGGCCTCAAACTCAAAGCGATCCTCCTACTTCAGCCTCCCAAAGTCTGGGATTATAGGCATGTCTTGCCCTTTGAAATTTTTTTAAAATTCTGAGATAGAGCCCCATAAGGTGTTCAGGTTGGGCTAGAACTTATGGGACTACAGGGATTCACACGTACATCAGCCTAGCTGACGCTATTTTATTTACATTTTTGGCCTTGTCAGGAATTGAACCTAGGCTTCCATGTATGCTAAGAAAGACTCTACTGCTGAGCTACATCCCAATCCTTAATATTATGGTTAAGGGCAGAGACTGGAGTTTTCTATATTCTCGCTGTCGGGAGGCACTGGCCAGAATGGGTGGAGTCCCAGGGACCACTGTCTAGAAGCTCACCCAGTCGCACGGTTGGTCTGAGATCTGGAGAGCAGTATAAGTTAACGTTTCTACTCTCTTCCCCACTTAGAAGGTTGTCTGTGATTATTCTTTGCCACCATAAACTCCCCCCGCCCCCCTTTCTAGTACTGGGACTAAACCCAGGGCTTTGCACTGAATCCTTTTTGCTAAATTACCCAGACTGGGATTGAACTCGGGATCAGCTGTTTTTCTCCCTAATCTGACTGAGTTTAGATCAAAACGCCCTCATCCGGAAGGCTCCAAAGTGGCCACTGTGGCTGGATGGGTTCCGGCACCGCCAAGGCACAGGAGCGTGAGCTCCCTGAGCAAGCCCGTCCCGCAGCAAGGCAGGTGTGCACGCGGACCGCAGGACGCCGCACCCAGCCACACACACGCCCACGCCCGCACTGCAGCCACCAGGCTGAAACCGTGCTGCCCGCCGGCCTTCTGCTGTCTAAGGGCGTCCTCCACGACCGCTGCCCCTCAACAGGAGTTGTCCGGGCACTCCCAGGGGCGGACCTGCAGCCTGCGTGGGGCACACGCCACACCCGGGGCTCGGGCACCTCACCTCCAGGCGGAGCTCCCCTGGGGCTCCCCAGCCCTGTAGCTGCCACATCCCCATCGGCTAGGGCACGCATACAACTTCCCCAAGGCCTTATCTTGTACAGGGCTTGAACCCTGGGCTTTCACTCTCATCTGTAACCCTATTTATTGACTGGTTTAGAAACAGGGTTTTACCAAGTCACTAAATTGCCCAAGCTAAGGCTAGATCCTTCTGCCTCACCACGCCCGGCTGTCCCTACTGTTCAGGAGCCAGGGCCTCAGGCCGGCCCCCCTCCCAGCTTCCTCCAGCTGGGGCTCAGGAGGCGGGGACTGGTGGCCGCAGTGCCAACCCCACCACCAAAGCATGGGAGGGAGGCAGGGCAGGTCCTCCTGCCATCTCAGCAGTGGGACCGAGTCCCAGCGAGCCAAGCCCCATAAGCATCACGTGGCAATGGAGCCTAAATCTCTTCCAAACCTCCACTTCCCTCCTGGAGGGGGCACAAAAGAAAAAAGCAACGGTGACTGCAGCCAGGGACGAATCAATCGTGACACAGGCCGAGGGGCGGGAGGGCCGCGCGGGCGGCGGCGCGTTACCCTGTTGTCCGCCAATTCCCGGAGCAGCCGCTCCGCCTGCGCCTTCTCCAGTAGCAGGCTCTGCTCCAGCTCCCCAATGCGCGCATGCTCCAGCTGCGTCTGGGTCTGCTCCGCCCGGGGCGGGCGGGAGGGGTGTGGGAGGGCACGGGAAGGAGGAAGCCGGACGGAGAGGGAGAGGGAGAGAGAAAGAGGAGGCGTCATCTTCAGTGCACCAGAGGGAGAGCAGGTCGACAGCCAGAATCGCCCGGGAAAGAGAGGAGTCGGGGTTGGGGAGGCATGGAAGGCGGAGGTGGCTATGGGGATCCCTCCTCAACAGCCCCCACTGGGGTGCAGTGGGCGCCCCGATTTCCCTGCCAGCCCCAGGCCGTCTCTTCCTGGATCCCCTCCGGGTGCCTGTGGGCTGAGCTCACTTTAGACGCAGGCTTGGGGTCCTCGCGGAGGGATGGGTAAACGGTACCTCAATTCCCGGTACCCCAGGCAAGCGCAGGCCAGGAAAGGGCCCAGGGATGAAAGATTTTCAAACACAAACCCAGGCCTAGCACCTCCTGCCATTGTGCTCCGAGCCTGGCGCCCTGGCTGCCCACCCACCCCGGGCACTGCAGAGGCCGCCCTGTCTTCAGCGAGCACAAGGCACTTTTGTCGCGCTCACAACGCCCGCTTCATCCGCTAACAAAGCCCCCGATTCTCTGGGTGTTGTTGGCCCAGGACGAGCTCTGGGGGAAGCAGGCAGGCGAGGACTCTGCCCAGCACCTGCGGTTTGGAAAACAGTCATCTTGGGCAGAGGCAGGATCTGGTGAGGCAAACCCTTGTCCCTGCAGATGTGGTAAACTGAGGCACAAAACCTCCATGCTCCCAGATCCCACACTCCTGGCTCTACCATGGCAGATCGAAAATGTTACCAGAAAGTTGTGTCTCAGCTAGCACAACCAGACATTTGTCCCTGTGACAACTCTTTGTTCAGGTCGGTGCTTTCCTGGATTTGGGGATTCCTGGGGTCAGAGACCTAACTCCTCAGGACACTAAGGGGCAGGGGCAGACGCAGGTGTCCTTTAGTCTGTGATCTTCCTGATTTTTCCGCCTAAGAACTCTGAACGAGAAAACAAGGAAGTCGGCACCTCCCAGAGAAGAGAGCTGGCCAGAGCAGCCCTCAGCTTCAAGGAGGAGCAAGGCCCAGACACTTTCGCTTTCTCCCCAGCAGCCTGAACCCACGGACCTCCCACGAGGAGGCTCTGCAAGTGTAGGGGTGCACAGGCTCTGGATTTCCAGCCCTGGGGAGATCCTGGAGGCTGGGTAAGTCTTGCCTGTTCCCTTGGCAAGTGGCCCTTTCCCTTGCCTGGGGGCTGCTGTCAGGTAACCAGGGGTGTGTGTGCGTACATGTGTGCACGCGCTGCCAGGTAACCAGGGGCGTGTGTGTGTACACGTGTGTGTGCGCTGCCAGGTAACCATGGGCTGTGTGTGTGTTTGTGTCTGTGTGTGTGTGTCAGGGCTCAGGGTCTCAACATGCTTTCCAGGCTGCCCTTGAACATGTCTCCCTAACCTGACTGAGTTTAGATCAAAGCGCTTTAATCCGGAAGGCTCCAAAGCTAAGATGATGTCTTAGCCTCCCAGTTACCTGGGATTACAGGGGTGTGCCACCATGCCTGGCTCAAGGACTAGTGTTTGTGTTTTGTTTTTTGAGGCAGGTCTTGCTAAGTTGCCCAGACGGCCCACACACTGTGATACTCCTGCCTCAGCCCCTCCAGTAGCTGAGATTAAAGGCATACATGTCACTGTGCCCAGTCTAAGGGCTTTACTTTACTTGTTTGTCAGGCTGCCCGTACACTCAGCCATCCTGCTGCCTCAGCCTCCTGAGTGTTAGAATTCCAGGTGTGTGCCACCACACAGCTGTGGCTTGTTTTATTGGTGGTAGCAGTGTCCTCAAGATGCTGGAGGGTCCTGAGGGACAGTGACACATCACATCCCCTGGTCTCCCCAAGGCCTTTGTTTCTTTCAGCCAGGTTTCAAACCCTTGATTCTAGCTGACAAAATAGGTTTGTCTTGGTAAGATGGGTTTCGCTACATCAGTGACTCAGGAGGCACTATGCAGGTAGCAGAACACACAGCCTGGAAGACCGAGCCACCTGATGTCCAAGGTGTGGAGAAGTGAGCCACAGAACATGTTCCCCCCTGGGAAGGGCATTGTGATGCACTCTAGGAGGCTGAGGCAGGGAGACCACAAGTTTGAGCCCAGCTTGGGCAACTCAGTGAGACCCTGTCCCAAAAATAAAGTATAAAAAGGCCTGGAGATCGAGCTCAGTGCATGGCCTTGGGTTTAACCCCCAGTACTGCACAACAAAAACAAAAACAAAAATTCCATTCCCACCCTGTGCCCCTTGAAAAAGCACATTTTTTCAGGGGGGCACCTGGGCACCGAGGATGCAGAAGTGACCGAGGCTGACGTAGGGGGGAGTGCACACAAGAAGCGCAGAGTGCAGTCCAGACTTCTATTTGAGCTGTGCATAAAGGTCAAGGGAAACTGGACTGCAGGTGAGTCACCAAGGGGAAGAGCCGCCCCCCTCCTGCCAGGCAGGAGTTTCAGACGGGAGAACCAGCAGGTGCAAAGGATGGAGGATGCAGGACATGGTGTGGGGAGAAGCCCACTGTACTGCAGTGTCACAAATAAGGGACAAGGATGGGTGTGAGCCAGGGAGGGGTCTGGGTTCTCCAGGCCACCGTACAGGGCCTGAACGCCACTCAGGGCCACAGAACTGGCCACGTGAACTGGGAAAGGAAGGGGCCAGGCTGGATTTATGTTTCCTTCCTTCCCTTCCTCCTTTTCTTCCTGTGATAAAGGGGAATGAACCCAGGGCCTTCACACTGAGCTATACAACCAACGCTTTGTATTATTTTTGTTTGTTTGTTTTTGAGACAGGGTTTCGCTTTGTACCTGAACTCAGCCTCAAACTCAGCAATCCTCCTGCCTCTGCCTCCCGAATGCGGGGATTACAGGCATGAGCCACCATGCCCGCATTGTGGTGTAGTTCTGATTGCTGGGGGGTGTGGGTTACTACACCCAGCATTGTTATATGTGGTTATCAGGGATCAAACTAGGGACTTTGCACTTGTGCAAGGCAGGCACAGAACCACTGAGCTAAATCCCGGGCCTTGTATTTTTCATTTTGAGACAAGAACTTGTCAGATCAGTAAGTTGCCTAGGCTGTACTCGAACTTTCGATCCTCTTGCTGCTTCAGTCTCCCACCGTGTTGGGATGACACCTGGCTCTCATTTACATTTTTTTTTTTTTTTTTTTTTTAGGTTTTTTGAGACAGGGTCTCGCTTTGTGGTTCAGGCTGGCCCTGAGCTCAGCCTCCAACTCACATCACAATCCTCCTGCCTCTGCCTCCCGACTGCTGGGATTACAGGCGTGAGCCACCACGCCCGGCACTGTGGTATGTGGTACTGGTTGCTGCTGGCTGTGGGTCTCCACACCCAGTATCGTTATGTGGTTACCGGGGAATCGAACCCGGGTCCTTGCGCTTGCAAGACAGGCGCCGGAACCACTGAGCTAACTCCCCGGCCCTCATTTACATTTTTTAAATCTCTGGTCACATGAGCTGTGGTCTAGGACGTGAGGGGGTGGCTGAGCCAAGATCAGCCGTGAGCTGACCACTGCTGAGCTGGGGGTAAACACAAGTTCATGATACTGTCCTCTCTGTGTCTATCTACATTTCAATCTTTCCAACATTATAAATTTACGAAGCTATTTTTAAATAGACTGTTCTGGCTTCTGTGTGGGCAAGAAGACACTGGAGGAGTAGGGTGGGTTATGGCCAGGCAGGGGCTGGCAGAGTGGCCCAGGGAGGCGGCCATGGGATGGAGATCACTTTGGAACCAGGATCAGAGGCTTTCTGATGGGATGGAGGAAAAGGGCTCATGAGGAGTCAGATCCTGCAGGTCACTGTAAGGATGGTGGGGCTGATCCTTCCAAAGGGAAGGGAAGAGATGAAGGCCAGGAAGCAGGGGGCTTGGACATGTTGCATGTGGGACGCCATGGTATGCTCTACAGCACCCCTACATTTCATGCCCACCTAGAATCTTGGAAGAGGATGTGGTTTGGAATGAAGTCTTTGCTCAAGGGTGAGAGGGACATCACACGGGAATAATGTGGGACCTGGGGCCGGGGATTTAGCTCATGGTTCCGGTGCCTGTCTTGCAAGCTCAAGGGCCCAGGTTTGATCCCTGGGTAACCACATACTATACAGGGCGTAGAGACTCACACCCAGCAGCAATCAATACCACATACCACAGTGCTGGGCGTGGTGGCTCACGCCTGTCATCCCAGCACTCAGGAGGCAGAGGCAGGAGGATTGCTGTGATGTGAGTTGGAGGCTGAGCTCAGGGTCAGCCTGAACTACAAAGCGAGACCCTGTCTCAAAAAAAAAAAAAAAAAATGTGGGTCCTGAATCCCAGGGTCGATGTCTACACGAGGTGGCCATGGCAGCAGACACAGGGAAAGCTGTCAGGTAGCCTCGGGCAGGCAGCAGCTGGCATGAAGCAGCTAGAAGCCCAGGAACCAAGGCCCCTGCAGTTTTTCCTATACCAGGACAGAGGCCAGGGGCAGATTCTCCCTCAGATTCCAGAAGGAACTGGCTCTGTACAGTGACACTGGGATTTCAGACTTCTGACAACCAGAACGGTGACAACGGAAATGTGGGCTGTCAGCCACTTGCCATGGTGGGCTGAGGAGAGGTCCTGGCATCCGCGAGGCCCACCGAGGGCAGTGGAACCACAGAATGGGATGCTCGCAGGCAAGAAGCTACAGGGGCCAGCACACAGAGGCTCAGAAGTAAGCAGCGCCAGTCACAGAGGCTGAGAAGTTGGGACAGGGCAGCTGGTGCCTCCAGGAGGGAGGACAGGAGGGTCAGGGTTAATAAGTTTCACTGTAAGATCATCCAGAGATAGGATGATATGCCCCCAGGGGTCCAGGGAGTCAAACAGTGGCTGTTTTATAATCTTGACTTAAAGATTGGTGAGACTAAGCAGGACCTAGGGTGAGTTTGCTTCCTGGTTACCCTGAGTAAGGTCTCATTTGGGTTTGTATAATAAAACGGGCCTTAAAGATGAGCTGCTTGTCACTGTCTGTCCATCCAGCCAGACCTGATTGGATCAGGGCTAGACACCTCATCTGGAGCAACAAGCCCATTGGCTAGGCTGGGACCAATCAGATTCTTTCGTGAGGATAACCGGTAACTGATAGGCAAGGGAGCCTGGGCAGCCTGGAGCGAGTTCTACATGTCAGGAAGTCAGGAGACACAGTGAGAGAGAGACAGGCAGGAAGACTTAGCATCATGGAGACGAGGGAGGCCCTGAGCCAGGAACCGATAGTCAGGCTGGGCTCCTGGCCGCTGCTGCCAAACCCCTCCTGCCTTTGGGCCTGAAATTTCCCTGCAGCCGCTCAGCAGTGCCCCTAGTGGCAGATGCTGTTCTGACAACCGCAGGTGCCATTCCGGAAGACCCCCGAGGGAGCTGCCCATCAGAAAACCCGCACACAAAATCACATGAGCTTCCCTTTGGCTGCCAGGGACACGTCAATCAAGATCGCGCAGGCGAGGCCCTGCGTTTGATGCTCCAGCAGCAGAGCCTGCTCCATTCCTACCCCGGCGGCCATCTCTAGGCTGGTTCTCCAGGGACAAGACAGGTGGGGAAGTGAAAGCCGCAGGGTCTTCCTGTGCTTCTCACAGTGTCAGAAAGTGGATTCTGACCTAAGCCCAGAAATGATCCACTGTGGTGAATTCCGGAGCGCAGCCCCAGAGGCTGGCACAGCACACTGGGCAGGAAAAATGGGCAGATCCCTGCCTCCCACCCAGGCCCCTGAGCCGACCTGCTGGGGCAGCGCCAGCGTGAGGCTCAACAGGTCAGAGGTGAGAAGATGCTGCCCAAGGCCAGCTGAGGTCAGAACAGAGTGTGGGGGCGGACAGACCCGGGTACCTGGGTGTCCTCTGCCCCTTTGACCTGTGGCATCTCCAAGGAGTATTGAGGACCTCAGCAGGAAGGTGCCCTGCGGTCTCCACGTGGTCGAGCACAGCTCCAAGAGTCCCTTAGGGCACCCTGGTTTTGGGCTCGGAAGGGCTCTGGCGGCAGCAGCTCTGGGCAGGGTTACAAGCCAGAGCCCCAGTCCTGGGTCCCTGCAGCTGTGGGCCAGGACTTCACTGAGTCTCATCTGCCCCATCTAAGCACTCTGACTCCCCCAGCTACATCCAGCCCTGTCACAGAAGCAGGTAGACAAAGCCCAAGGGACACCTTGAGGGGCACAAGGGATAGGGACAGTGTTCTCCAAGCCAGCCCCACACCTCACAGGCCCTGCTCCATCCTGCCCCCTCCCCAGACCCACACAGGGCCCTCTGGGCTCCTGCGCAAAGCCACCCACCTGCGACCACTGTGGGTCCCGTGGCCGCACCCCTAAGCTCCCAGGGCATGACTTCTGACCCCAGAGTGGTCACCTCGATGGCCATGTGTGTGGCAAGGGGGCCTTGGGGCCACATGAGCCCTGCTCACAATTACCTCCAGGTCTCCCTTGGTGATGGACTCTTCCTCCACACGGAACTGCAGGTCCTCCACCTTCCTGTGGGGAGATGGCACTGAGCTTGTGCTTTCCAGGTTGGCACACAGGGACACCCACCCACAGTTCTGTGGTTGACGGGCTGGGGCCTTCGGGAAGCCTCGACCTCTCACCTTCCCGCTCCCACTCTGAACAGGACCCTCCTCCTCCCCATGGTGGCTTGGGGACAGAAGCATGGGACTATGGAGCCAAGACGTTTACAAAGCTGCTCTCTCGGGAGCTTGACAGCTCTCAGCGTAAGGATGAGGGATAGGCCCAGAGAGGGCAAGCGGCTTCCCGAGCTCACACAGCGAGCCCAGGGCAACGGCTAGCACTTGCACCCAGACCCTTCCTAAGCACAACTCCCACAACATCTTAAAGAGCTGTTTGTTGTTAGAGGGTGCGTTGCCACGGGAACCAGACGTCTGGGCTCAAGCAGATATAAATAAAACTCCATGTCCCCAGTCAGACAGTCACCGCAGCCTGCGGAGCACATGGCTCAGTGGAGCACCCGAGACAGACTGGCCCGAGAGGGTGCCCGGCTGTGTGCGTGGGGGAGGGAAAGGGACGCAGGAAGCTGCGCTGCTCTGAGTAGTCAGGAGCCCCTGTCCAGCCAGGTGACCACAGCCCCAGTCAGGCCAGGGCCCCCATCCTGGCCCTGCAGTGTCCGGCTGAGGCTGAGTGGAGGCTGCCCCTGCTGGCATCTCACAGGGGTCTCCGGGTCCCCAGACTTGGCCAGAAGCTCAGGGTGAGGGCAGCAGCCTCAGACTCAAGACACAACCACGCAGTGCCCAGCGAGTCCCGGCCCACACTGGGGCCATGACGACCACAGTGCCTGACTGTGGGAGAGAGTGTGGGGACACCACAGGGAGGCGCATGGCTGCAGGAGGGCGGCAAGAGGGTCCCCGGTGGCTGCTTCCGCTGGGCCTAAGTCCGTCTCTGTGCATGGGAGGGGAAGCCAGGCCCCAGGGCACAGCTGGGAGCTCACACTGCGGCTGTGCCAGGGCTGCTCCGTGGCTGGACCTGGCACCTAGGAGGGGGAACGTGGGACCTGGTGCTGTTCATGGCTACCTGGGGCTCTGTTTGTGACAAGCTGCTGGCCCGGCCAGGGACAGCAAGCTGGGGCTGGCACTGTGCGGGGGGCTTCACTCTTTTATTTTTCTTTATCTGAGCTGGATATGGAGCCCAAGGCCTTTGGACCAAGCTGCACCTCCAGCCCTTTCTTACTTTAGATAGGATCTCGCCAAGCTGATAAATGCCACCCGCCTGCCTCAGCCTCCTAGAGGTTTGGGACTCCAGGCCTGCACGCACCTCCGCTCCTCCTCCAGCTGGTTGGACAGGTCCACCTTTTCCTTGCGCACGCTGTCCACCAGCAGCCGCGCCCGCTGCAGCTTCTCCTCCGCCTCTGCAACATACTGGGCCCGCGGGGGCCGCGGCAGGGTCAGGTCAAGGGCCGGGCCAGGCAGTGCCCGCTGGGCACGGACAGCAGGCCTGAGTGAGGAGAGAGGGCCCGGCAGGCCTGACCCAGGGGACCCCTGAGAGCCACCACCCCACTACTGCTGCTCCTTCAACCTAAGGGCCAAAGAGCTGTTGTCAAGGGACAACAGCACACACAGAACCTGGCTCGGGACAGGTCATGTTTTTGGTACTGGGGACTGAAGCTAGGGCTTCCGCACCGAACTTCATCCTACCCCTTTTTTGAGACAGGTCTCACTAAGCCATAGGCTGGGCTCAAACATGCCAGCCTGCCTCAGCCTCCCTGGCGCTGTCCACAGTGCTCACCCCCACACCAGCACAGGGCCTGGGGAGCGTGTGGGTGGCACACAGCTGAGGTGCTGCTGAGACCTCTAGGGCTGGGTCCCCTCTGTGGCTGCCGCCCACCTGCTCGTGCTGCGCCTTGAGCAGCGCGATCTCCTTCTCCACCTCGCAGATGTGGCTGGTGGCCTTGGCCACCTCGGCCCGCTCCAGGTCGCGCTCGGCCAGCAGCTGCTCAATGTGCTGCTGCTTCTCCTTCAGCGCCTCCTGCAGGGCGGTGGTGCCCGAGATCTTGCGGGCGTAGCGCGAGGAGGTCTCCGTGAGCTGCCAGGGAGGGAGCAGCGGGGCTCAGGTGCCACTGGCCTTCGGGTCACACTGGTCCTGTCCACCACCCTGCCGGTGCAGCCCCCCCCTCCCCCAGCCTACCCTTACCAGGCCGCTGCGGCTGGGCCGGCCGCCCACAGAGGAGGCCACGCTGCTCACGGAACTAATGGAGGAGCTGCTGGGGCTGTGGGTCAGGGCCGAGACGCCCATGGCCATGCGCTTGGTCTTCTTGGCCTTGGCTGGGCTGGTGGACGGGAAGCCGATGCGGATCACCTTGTGGATGGGCGCGAAGAGGCCGAACTTGGGTGGGCACTGGAAGTACCTGGGAACAGGAGGCGCACTGCGGCCAGTCTGAAGCCCTCAGCCTCTCACACTCTTCCCGGCCCAGGAGAGAGAGGACCCCTGCTGAGCCCACCGCCCACACCGGCTGGAGGAGGGGAAGTAGGAGCATGGAGAGCAGACTGGTGGGAAATGGTAACCAGGGGGCCTGGCTCTGTGCCGGCCCCTTAGGTGAATGCTCATTAGCTCCATCACAGTCGAGGACTCGGGGTCTCCGAGAAGCTGAGACAGCTGCTCACTGTCACACAGCCACACACAGCTCCACACAGCTCATGGGCTCCCTCGCTCCCACCCCTACTGACCCCTCAGCCATTCCTGGACCCGGACTCCCTTCCACCACAGAAAGCGGGACACGAGTCCCTCTGTGAAGCCGGCCATGGGGTGGGCAGCTGTGTTCATGGACTGATGACTCCATCTGTTGTCTAGGGTCCTTTTGTTTATTTTGCTTTATTTTTTAGTTTTTTTGAGACAG
>PVIR01039740.1:0-13722 GCA_004026965.1 Petromus typicus
TTTTTTTTTTTTTCCTACCCACCTATAGCCCCAGTGGAGCTTGTACTATTGCCAGAAAAACAAGCGAACAGTACTGCAATGCCTTCCTGGAGGTCTACTTAGGCTCAACCGAATATTTACAAATATGCAGGCTCATAAACCACCAAACTTAACATCATAGTCTCTTAGAAGGATATAAAATGGGAAGCGCAGATTGGCGGCAGTGTAGAACCAAATGTTGTTCTATGGAAGTCCCTACACGCAAATATCTCCTAACAACCTTATAGACGTAATCTCTGAGATTTCTATAAAAGACATGTTGTTCCAAGAGTCACTGTGCTTGGGAAGCCCAAAGTGATGGCTTCCTATCAGGCACTTACAGTTCTTCAACTCCAGTCCACGTGCAATTTACCATTTCTGTTTTTGCTTTTTGGCTTTTTTCTTTTTCCCCCTGTGGTCCTGGGGGTGGGGTAGGGGGTGTCCAACTCAGGACCTTGCACCTCCCAGGCAGGCATAGTGCCAGTAAGCTATACTCCCCACCCCAGTTTGTCATTTTGGAGTCATTTCTACCCTAAAAAATGTTGCTAAGCAACAAAATTAACATATGACTATTGGGTTGCCAAGGGAACAGACCTAGAAAAGTTAACCAAAAGTCAAAAATCTCATTCAAAAGAGGAATTGTTATGCTGGGTGTGGTGGCTCATTCCTATAATCCCAGCAGAAGCAGGAAGATTGCTGTGAGTTCAGGGCCAGCCTGAACTACAAATCGAGACCCCGTCTAAAAAAAAAAAAAAGAAATTATTCATTTTTGCCAAACAGTGTGTAAAGCAGTTATATCATCGATATTCCATCTAATTCTAACAAAATATCGCCAGAGGAATTTCCTACTGAATAGATCTAACACCAACTCACTTTTCCTGTCTTGAATAATATTCCTTCTTTGCACTTAACCTGCTTATGATTAATACTGTTCACAAATTTTGCTGAGGTATGTGTAAGAGTTGAATAATCCAAATGGCTCCATCAAAATGTCATGTGTCCTTTGGTGCTATCTGTGGTTAGGAGACAGAGTGTATCATATTGGAGGCATTATTGAACGGGAACTCCTGCAGACTCCATCAGTTGCATTTATAGGGGATCCTGCACCCTCCCAGTAACCACTGAGCCGCAGGCAGTATCTCTTGGGCTTCCGTCACACAGTGTTACTCTTGCCTGTGGCAGCTGCTCCCAGCACATCAGTAGATGAGGGCAGGTCATTATGTACTTAGCAGCTACCTGACAGTTATCTAAGTGTCCTAACCATGGACATTCCCTATGTCTTTAATGAACCAGGCATTCTTTGCTTTCCAGGAGCTTGCAGTATGTAATCAGAGAGATCGACAATTGAGGGGTTTTAGCAAAGTGTACAGGCCGTGACAACAAGAGCAGGTACAGGGGCCCTCAGACTGTGCGGGTGGGACTCCGAGCCCAGGCTTCAAGCTTTGGAAAAGGCTTTCTTGTCTAAACCACTGCTTGTTGTGATCTTTCCCACCCAGTATTCTTGTGTTTGTTAGCAACTTAAACAGTTTCTTAAACAGTTTCTGAATCTACTTGCCTTTTCCAATCATGGTAGCTTTGGATATTAATAGTGTCTTTTTGTTTTATTCTGTTTTGTTTTTGTGAAACCAAGGATCAAACCAGGATCTTGCACTTGCCAGGCAGGTGGCAGCACCATTGAGCTAAATTCCTGGCTGGCTATTAATAGTGTTTAAAGTTACCTGTTTTACTTAGGTATATGAAAACAAAATGCATATTTCAGAATAAGCTCGTGTTTAGAAAATGTGTCAGATGCTATGGCTGCCATATTGTGAAATAACAATAATATAATATATCGAATTACTATTTGTCAGTTAAAGATAAAACATAACAGTTTCCATTATGTTGATCCGGTAAAATAAGGTAGAAGAAATATTACCGTGACAAATGGCAGGGAGCCATGTGGTGTCGGATTGGGTCTTGGCTGGCTGTGAACTGGCTCATACACCAGAAATCAGAATCCATACAGCACAGGACCACTAAATCCAAGGATCTGAGAGTTAGGAAGACCTTAGAAATAGTCTAGTCCAATTCCGTTTTCCAGAGAAAAGAAATGACTCCTCTTACTTCCCACACAGCTGGTTAAGATCAGAAACCAAGTCCTGACAGGCCAATGCTGATAACAAACAAACATGTTTGGGCAGGCAGAAAAGACATCCATAGATAGCACTCGTTCCCTTGGTTATCTGTCAGGCCAAAACACTGCTTTGGCCTCTGGTAATAAAGTAAGCTTTGTGTGATCATGGCCTGCATTCTTGTAATGCTTAGACAGGGAGGGAAGGAGTCGCAAGTTCAGTAGTTAATTTCTTTGTTCTTTTCTACCCACACATATAGACAACAACATAACCACTCTCGGGCAGACACATACACACACACGCCATGAATCAGAATTTGTTCAGTTATTTAATAGAGCATATATTTTAATAGTTCATTCTACCTGTGAAAATTGTCAACCATAAAATGTTGACATTATCTTGAAGTCACTATTCCAACATTTGCTTGAAGTTATTATTCCTACCTGTGCAGCAGATTTTTAAAAATTAATTGTATTGCTACCTTTTATATATACGTTCATTTTTTTCTTTTCTTTTTCTTTTTTTTTTTTTTTTTGAGACAGGGTCTCGCTTTGTAGTTCAGGCTAGCCCTGAGCTCAGCCTCAAACTCACATCACAGCAATCCTCCTGCCTCTGCCTTCCGAGTGCTGATTATAGGCGTGAGCCACCACATCTGGTACTGTGGTATGTGGTACTGGTTGCTGCTAGGCATGAGTCTCCATGCCCAGTATTGTATGTGGTTACCGGGGAATCGAACTTGGGCCCCTGCACTTGCAAGACAGGCACCAGAACCACTGAGCTAACTCCCCAGCCCTTTCTTTTTTCTTTTTAAAAAAATTTTTTTTTTTTTAAGACAGGGTCTCGATTCATAGTTCAGCCTTGAACTCAGCAATCCTCTTGCCTCTGCCTCCTGAATGCTGGTATTATAGGCATGAGCCACCATGCCCAGTATTGTGGTATGTGGTACTGATTGCTGGTGGGCGTGAGTCTCCATGCCTGGCATTGTTCCATGTGGTTACCAGGGATCAAACCTGGGCCTTTGTGCTTGCAAGGCACGTGGCAGAACTGAGCTAAATCCCTGACCCTTAAGTATTTCTTACATCAATGGATTTTAATAAATTTACTATAGATGCAAATTTTAATTAAAGGTCAGCCATAATATACAACAGTTATTAGTAGAACAGATTAGCTTCTTGTCTAAAAATACTTAGGAGTATTATTGGTGACCTTTAATGAAATATTTATCAGGTTTGAGATTAAAATTAATCTAGGGCCATCAAAGTTTAGGGTCATCTTTTTTTTTTTTTTAGACAGGCTCTTATTTTGTAATTCAAACTGGCCTTTGAACTCACTACCTAGTCCAGACTGGCCTCAAACTTACAGTGATTCTCCTGCCTAAATCTCTCGAGCACTGGGATTACAGACATGAGCCACCTCATCTGGCTATATCATTTTTAATTCCATTAAATCAGCATGGGGGTAAACAGGAAATGGTCTGAGGCTGAATTTTCTTCTTGATTTGTATAGAACCAGAATGAGACGCCCCAGTGACAAGTTTAGAATAGTGACAGCCTGGGTCAGGTTAAAAAAATAGTCTTGTTCATCTTACTTTCACAAACAAATGGGTTTTCTGGCTTTCCAGAACTTGAAGTTGATCTGAATTCAAGAACTGTAAATGTTGGAACAGCTCACAAAACGGGTAGGGCAGTTTCTGTATAATGAATGAAATAGGAAACTGAGAGTCGATCTTGTCATGTGAATGAGTTACTAATCATTCAGAATTTTACACTTGATCTTAGCCAAAAGGCCAAGAAGCAATTATAATCATTCCTAGTTTTAGTTAACCTTTTGTCAAGATAAATTTTTTTTTTCTGGTACTAGGACTGAAACCAGGAGTGTTTTACCAGTGAGCTACATCCTAGCCCTTTTTGTTTTCAGATAGGGCCTCACTAAGTTGCCCAGCGAGGACTGGAACTTGCCATCCTCTTGCCTTTGTTTCCCAAGTAGCTGGGATTACAGGTGTGTACCACTATGCTCAGCTTCAGGGTGATTTTTTTTTTTTTTTTTTTTTTTTGAGACAGGGTCTCACTTTGTAGTTCAGGCTGGCCCTGAACTCAGCCTCAAGTGCACATCACAGCAGTCCTCCTGCCTCTGCCTTCCGAGTGCTGGGATTACAGGCGTGGGCCACCACACCTGGCACTGTGGTATGTGGTACTGATTGCTGCTGGGCGTGAGTCTCCAAGCCCAGTATTATATGCTGGGGGGGGGGGGGGGGGGGTTGCAAGACCAGCGCTGGAACCACTGAGCTAAATCCCCAGCCCCAGAGTGATTATCTTACAGGAAATACTTCTAAGGGATTTTACTGGACAAGATTTTAGTTAAGAAAAAATTCCACAAAATAAACAGAACTATTAAATAGAGCTCTAAACAGAAGAAACTTCCACTGGACATCATTTCTGACCTTTTTGTCCCGTTCATTTCTTTTCTTTTTATAATATGAAATAGTTTCTGGACAAAATATCCCACGTCAGGACATTTTAGATTCTGTGCAGGAAGAATGAACCACTACCTGATGAACCCCTGATGCAGGATTTACATGAGAAAGTAGAAAGGCAGATTATGTAAAAGTCACAGGAGACACCACCCTTCCAAGCTCTGAGCGCTACAGACACACACACCCTTTCTAGCAACTCTTAGAAGGAAGAGATGGATTTGATCCTTTACTGCCAAACTTCCAGTGGATTAGTTCATTTCACAGCACATTTGTCAAAACAACTGTTAAAAAAAAAGGAGAAGCTAGAGTTGGTAATAACCTTGACCATTAAAACAATAGCAATGAATACCTTTCTTAGGAAGTGGGAGACTCTGCCTTTTGGAACTGAATGAGCCTTCACGTTCATATAGTTATGCACCAGGTCTGTTAAAATGATCCAGTGCTGTCCAGGTGGTATGTTGTTTTGATAGCTTTGCTCATATATATTTATGTATATATATAGTTTTATATATATACACATATATATAGTTTTATGTATGTATATATATATATATATATATATATATATATATATATATATACGTAAAACTAAAACCAAGAGAGAATAAAGTAATAAATTAGTGGATACAACCTATATAATCTAACTTTGACTCCTCATTTCCATTGTTTTGGCATTTCATTCTCAATATAAATCTTTTAAACATATGTGCATATTTTTGTTTAAAAATGACTTCTGCTTAAACATGTTTCAAATATTTCTCTTTTGAAGACAGGAAGTTGGTTCTGTTTCAACAATATATTGATGTAATTTTACATTTTTAAAAATGTTGAGGCTGAGTTTAAGATTAACCGGGCTCATTGCCGGCTCTTGAGAAAAACATTCATATATGTAGATATTTTAAGAGTTCCTTAACAATACAGAACTGCTAACACTTCACTTTCCATTTGTTTGAAGACTCATTAACTTCACTTAGTAATAGAAAAAAAAGTTGCTAGCTTAAACAATGGTTAGTCCAAATCATGCTTGCTTTCTGAATTTTGTAAATAAAGTTTTATTGGAACACAGATACATCTGTTCCTTTGTATATGTCAGCTTTTGCATCCCAATAGCAAAGTTGAATGGTTGCCAGGCACCTTCTGTCTACAAAACCTAAAATGTTTACTGAAATGTTACTTTACAAGTTACTCACCTCTGATCCAGAATGTTGGATAGGACAAGGGCTCTGTACCCCTCTCAAGGGAGGATAGAGGTAGAATAGGTCCCCGTTTTGGACTGGTCTGTAAGCATCAGTAGGAGTTAAACATATCTGGTGTGTATGAGGGTCAGTAGAGGGCCACAGCTGTTTTTGGAGGATCTGGCCAAGAGAAAGAAGTTCACTGAGCTCAGCTCCAGGGAAATGGGATCTTGGTGAGATGCTGGGAGGTAAAACAGCACTGCTTGGCATGTCACATGCCAGGCAGGAGGGTAGAGGCTCTGCCCTGCATCTCTCGCCTACCTGTAGCTCCCAGGCAGTGGGCGGGGGTTAAGTCTGTCTGCAGGGGCGCTAATGGTGATCTGAGGAGACAGCTAGGATCTTGGCTTTTCCCAGCCAGCCAGTGCTTCCAAATTAGCAGCATCCATCCCAAGGAGACAGACCCCAAAGCCCCTGGCTTGCTCAGGGCGCTTCTGGCTTCAAAAAACGAACAAAAATGTTTAAGGCAGTGGTTCTTAGGTGTGGTTTCAAGGCTAACACAACAGCAACAGCCCCATCTTGGGGGATTTTCTTTCATGGCTGGTGCTGGAGATAGAAGCCATGGTCTCCCCTTGTGCTATATCCCTGACCCCACATTGGAGCTCACTGATGCAAAATAGTTTGAAAGCAATTTTATGACGATTTGTTTCAAGCTAACACATGTGATTCTTAGCGAGCATCATAGGAGAGGCCAGGAAATGAGCAGATGGCCTGGAAACAGAGGGTAGGGCAGAGGCTGTGCTGGGTGGTCATGTTCCATGCCCAGGCTCCTCTGGGGCTTCCCGTGCTGACGTGAGGTTCCCTAGCCACTCAGGAGACTACTGTGTGGGGGAACACAAGTGATACCCTCCGGGAACCCCAGACTTAATGGGGAAACCTGCGGGTGGCGGTGGTGATGGGGCTGCTTACTAGAAAGTGACCAAACTACTTGATTATATACACAAAAGCACTGAACTTGAAAACACGTTCAAACAAAACTTGAGGGCAAACACCCACAGCAGCTGTATTCGCTATGACCAAACGTGGAACCACCCAAGGCTGGCTGGCTGGATCAGCACAACACGGTGGGTTTCGGCGAACATGGAAAGTTACTGGGCCATCGGAAAGCGTGAAGTTCTTATACTATACACAATGTATAGCACAGACGCAGTTCACGTGAGAGAAGCGGAGACACAGGACAGTACGTGATTAAATTCCGTTTATATGAAATCCCCAGAATAGGAAGGTCAATAGAGCCAAAGGGCAGAGAGAGAAGCGGCTGCCAGGGGAATGTGAATGACTGCGTGGGTGTGAGTTTTCCTCGCGGTGAAGGGAGATCTCGAGAAGAGCTGGGGATGTGGCTCCGCCCGCGCAGAGTCCTGGTCCATCCCGGCACCAAAGGTGCAAAGAAACCATTGGAGCCAGAGAGCAGAGCAGGAGCCATTTGCGGCCCTGGGGCGCAGCGGCTCAGAGGCCAGGGGACGTCCAGGGGACAATGGCCACCTGTCCGGCCCGCAGCCTCCTGGCGACAACGGCGGGGATGGAGCCATGGGGCGCAGAGCCCCTAAACTGCACTGAGGGCGAGTGGATGTCGATTAGTTTCAAGTTATGGAGATTTTCTTACTGTACTACGATATCCGCTTTTACAAGCCTTCTCTGTTCTAAGGTCACAGCTTTCTCTCTACCGATGGAAACAAAATAGTTTTTAAAGTACTTGTTTCTCATCAAACATTTTACATTTAAAATTTTCAAAAATTATTTAGTTAGTGGGCTGGAGATTTAACTCAGTGGTTCCAGCACCTGCCTTGTAAGTACAAGGACTCAGGTTCAGTCCCTGGTAACTGTATACAGCAATGCCTGGCGTGGAGAGTCACGCCCAGCAGCAATTAGTACCACATACCGCAATGCCGGGGCGAGGTGGCTCACGCCTGTAATCCCAGCACTCATGAGGCAGGATTGCTGTGAGTTCAAGGCTGAGCTCCAAGCCCGACCCTGTCTCAAAATAAATAAATTAACTAAAAAGAAACTAAGTCATGTAAATATTCCATGTAAGAGATTAAGAGAGTGCTGGGGAATTTAGCTCAGTGTTTCCAGAGTCTGGCTGGCAAGCACAAGGTCCCAGGTTCAATCCCCATTAACCACATATAATGCCAGGCAAGGTGCCAGTCTGAGTTACAAAAGCGAGACCTGTCTCAAAAAAAAAAAAAAAAATTATTTTCAGTACTGGAGATAGAACCTAGGGCATTTAACTGCATCCACGGCCCACCTTTCCTTTTTTGTTTGAGACAAGGTCTCCCTAAATTGCTGTGTTTTTGTACAGACTGGGCTCAAAGTAATAGAACGGAGCAAGCCTAACTTTAAAAAAGGAAAAAATAGCCAGGCGTGGAGGCTCACACCTGTAATCCCTGCACTTGGGAAACAGAAGCAGGAGGATTGCTGTGAGTTCCAGGCTTGCTTGAGCTACAGTGAGCTCAGGGCCAGAGAACTACAAAAGTGAGACACTATCTCAAAAAGCTAAAAATTAAAATTAGAAAGGAAAAATACAACCCCCAACCTGCTGGATATCTGAAACGCGACTTGGTGTTTTTTAAAGGGGAAGAATGAATTTGTTAGGCTGGAACAGAGCCTCTCCAGGAGAGGCACCCCAGAGAGACGCGCAGTCAGATTATCGATGCAACAGCAAGAGGTTTATTCCGGGGCCAGTGCGCTGAGACCGTCCTAACACGCAGGAAAGGGCGGCCCGAGGGGCGAAGCAACGCAGCTTTTATACCAGATTTCGCGGGCTTTTGGAGAGGTGGCCTTTTTTTATTGGTCAGGTGGGTTTACCTTTAAATCTATAGGTTAGTTTGACTTTTTGGAGGGCTGACGTGGCTGGAATGTCTTTGTCTTGTTTATCATTTCCTCTGGGGGAAATTGGTTCGGCTTGTACGAGAGCAGGAGGTTGGCCTAACCTTTTACGAGAAACCGGGACTTGGGAAATCGAAACTCAGGCCTGCAAGTTTTTGTAGCAGGGTGAAGCCTGTGCTAAATTTTAGCCTTACAAATTCTAGGAACAACGGAGGTTAAGAGCAGGAAGAGTTTATGGAGAAAGCTTCTGTCTAAAAGGAACAGAGGGGAACCCGGAAATGAGTGAAGCCCTCCTCACCTCACCTCCCGGGGGGCTTTTATGGAACAAAGACCCAAGGGGAAGTGGGTTCACAGTGAGACTGACACAGGGGAGCAGGTCTAGCTCTCCACTTGTTAAGAAACCCGAAACACGCATTCGTGCTCTCTAAAATCGAAGACTGGATTTTAGGAAGGAGGGAAGTTAAGAGTAGGAAAACTTCATTGAGAAAGCTTCTTCTGCCTAAGAGAGACCGAAGGGGGATCTGAAAATGGCGAACCCTCCCCACACACCTCACGCTCCAGGGGGCAGGTTTAAAGTGGGACAAAATTACAGTCAACCAGTAACATTGGGTCATATTGGTACAGTAAGAAATCACAAAATGGGCAAAACCATATTTAACCAATAAGATTACAACAAGTGGGCCGGGAGTTAGCTCAGTGGTTCCGGCGTCTGTCTTGCAAGCGCAAGGGCCTGGGTTCGATTCCGGGTAAACACGTACCTATACTGGGTGTGGAGACTCACCCCAGCAGCAATCAGTACCACCTACCACAGTGCTGGGTATGATGGCTCACAGCTGTAATCCCAGCACTTGGGAGGCAGAGGCAGGAGGATTGCTGTGATGTGAGTTAGAGGCTGAGCTCAGGGCCAACCTGAACCACAAAGCGAGACCCTGTCTCAAAAAAACCTAAAAAAAAAAAAAAAAAGATCACAAGTATAGTTGCTTAGGTAATACTGACTGCATGGAGATCAAATGAGATATCAAGTCACGTAGCAAGCATGCAGGGGTTTTCAATTAGGGGACTTCCTGAAGAGATGGATCAAGGACTTGGCCCTCTACCCTGGGGGATTGGTAATCACTGCATTCCTGGGGAGGGGTGCATGAAGATCTTAACTCTCCATCCCAGGAAGAGATTGAGGCCTATAGTCAGTGCTACCTGCAAGGGGTAATTTTCTCTTTTGATCACACGAACTTTAGTGAAGGTTTTCTTTCTTGTGAGCTTCTCATGGGCCAGCCTATCTGCCTGCAAGATATCTCGTTTACCAGTCTGTTATAATACAACCAATGAGATTATGACATGTATAGTCACCTAGGTAGTATTGATGAAAAGGGGATCCGATAGGAAAGCAAACCGAGTAGCTAGCTAGTGACAAGGATTTTCAGTCTGGCATCTTTCCTGGGAGTGGTGGGTTAAAATCTCAGCCCTCCACATCCGGAGATTGAAGCCTACTTAGAATATCAATCACTGCTATCTGTCCTTTGTGAGTGGGGTAGTTTCTCCCTTGGTAATGCTGACCTTCAGTGAAGGTCTCCTTGACTATCCTCTGTGTTGGCTCCTTCCCTGCGGGCCTTTCAAGGGCTAGCCCTGTCTAACTACCTCCAAGATGTCTAACTAGTTTACCTATCTCTAACAAGACCTGCAATCTTCCTGCCTTAGCTTTCCAACATACTGGAATTACAGGCTTGTTCACCCACGATTGATTTATATTTTACTTAATATTGGGGGGAGGAGGGAGGGTGATTGTTAAACAGGGTCTCACTATGCGAGGTCAGGCCAGCTTTGAATACGCTGTGTAGCCCAGGAGGCTGGGCTTCAGCTTGCATCGATCCTCCTGCCTTAGCCTCCCTGGCAGTTGGGATTAGAAACATGTGCCACTATGCTTGGCTACGCATTGTTAAATATCATGTGAACTCATGATTTTCTGTTTCATTTGTCAGGTTGTAATCTATTGTTATTGTTTATTTGAATGCTCAGATTGTCCCAGGTTTGGCCAGTGGAAACCAGTCCAAACCAGTTTGTGTGTCCTTTTCACCTATCCCACGTTTTCTTTGAAAACTTCCTTTCTGGAACAAGGTATCCCTGGGCTTGTTTTGTACTTTTTCTGGTCCTATAAAATTGCAAACTGTAGTGTGAAAAATCCCGGAGCCAGGTGCTTCTCCAGGGAACCCTGGTTCTATTGAGGAGAGGGCAGTTATTTAAAAACCAAGGTGACTTCGAAGAAGCCAAAACAAACTGGACATCTCACCTTGATAGATCCAAAACAAGGGTCAGAGTCTGGAACCCATCTGCAACCTACCAGCATCTCTGGCATTGGATCTTTTCCACACTGTTGAGTATCTGCCATTGAAAAAGGAACCTGGAATCAAGATGTCCCACATGGCTACAAGCTGTCTGAGAAGGATGGAGAAGGAGTTAGGGAATATGGGGTCTCTCTGGGGAGCTAGTCTCTGGTGGACTTTCCAAGTCACTGGAAGAGGATGGTACTGATTTACAACCTAAGGGTTATAAAGAGTTTGAGGAGACTTCTTAGTGTTTTTCAAAGCAGGGAGTCATGAATCATATTTCTCTGAGAGACAGATGGGCACCTGACAGTGGGATCACGAATGACATCAATGTCCTCTTTCTTGGAAGCGTCTCTAAGTACCATATTTCCTGCGCTTTTCTTAAGAAACAGCCATAAAAGCTTGAACTAAGAGATCCCACACAATTTTCCTTGTATTTTGCAAAAAAGATCTAACTGTAGGGACCAGGGATTTAGCTCAGTGGTTCCAGCGCCTGTCTTACAAGCACAAGGAGCCGGGTTCAATCCCTGGTAACCACATACAATACTGGGTGTGGAGACTCACACCTAGCAACAATCAGTACCACACACCACAGTGCTGGGCGTGGTGGCTCACGCCTGTAATCCCAGCACTCGGGAAGCAGAGGCAGGGGGATTGCTGTGATGTGAGTTGGAGGCTGAGCTCAGGGCCACCCACAAAGCGAGACCCTGTCTCAAAAAAAAAAAGATCTAACTGCAGAATATTATTGTAGTTTAGGCTGTCATTCTGTACCCTCTTCTTTACATTTCTTCATTCATATTTGACTGAGAGTATTTCAATAGAAGATAAGTTGTTAAAGACAGTGGTGGAGAGCCCAGGATTCCAACTAGCTCCCTGTGAAAGAGAGAGAAAGAGTTCTAGGCTTGGGGCCCTTCCGGGGGTATCCCCCACAAAAGGGTGCAGACTGAAGGCATCACCCATGAGACCCAGTTTCTCTACCTAGTATCTCTGGTAAAGTAGCACTGGCACCTTTCCTTAGACCTCAGTAGCCTGTGACCCACTAGAACTGCTTAAAGACCAGGATGAATTTGTGGGGCTCCAACTAGCCGCACAGTAGCCTTCACATTTATCCTAGTATTAAAAACTTTGGGGGCTGGGGAGTTAGCTCAGTGGTTCCGGTGCCTGTCTTGCAAGTGCAAGGCCCAGGTTCGATTCCCTGGTAACCACATACCATACTGGGTGTGGAGACTTACGCCCAGCAGCAACCAGTACCACATACCACAGTGCCGGGCGTGGTGGCTCACGCCTGTAATCCCAGCACTTGGGAGGCAGAGGCAGGAGGATTGCTGTGATGTGAGTTTGAGGCTGAGCTCAGGGTCAGCCTGAATCACAAAAGCGAGACCCTGTCTCAAAAAACCTAAAAAACAAAACAAAACAAAACAAAACTTTGGTAATTACTTTGTTAAAGCAACAGAGATGGAAAGCTCTTTTGCAGCATTTAAGTGGGATGGGAGGACCTTAGAATTTTCTAAGTATAAGGACAGGGCTTGTTATCTATTGACTCCAACTCTCCTTTTGCAGCTGAGCTAAGTAAGCTTCATTGGTTGTTCCCTTTGCTCTGCTTAGGTTCTCTGACATCTAAATTATCTCAATTTCTGTTGGAAGAAATAAAGAGATCTAACATGATTTAGAAGAGAAGAAGGGAAAAGGCTCCTATGTTTCCTGAAAGCAGAGACTTTAGCTCTTATCTGTAGAGTAAGATTTCCTGGTGTCCATGGGAAAATGAAAAAAAAAAATAGCAGACAAACTTGACTGAATCATGTGACTGACTCACATGACCAAACAACATGGCTGCCAAACATGGCAGAATTATGAGGGTAACCCAGAGGATGAACCAAAATGGCTGCTAACCATGGTAAGAAGGTGGACTACAATGGCTCCCTGAGGTTTTAACAAACAAGACCTTGAGAAAGTGACTCATAAGGATACACAAAGATAGAAGGTCATGGAGGGGAAAAGCACAGATGAAACTTTGATTGCAAAATGGGGTAG
The DNA here is from genome assembly GCA_004026965.1 of Petromus typicus. Classification (NCBI taxonomy): domain Eukaryota; kingdom Metazoa; phylum Chordata; class Mammalia; order Rodentia; family Petromuridae; genus Petromus; species Petromus typicus. The sequence goes on from PVIR01039740.1 coordinate 13,013, forward strand.
ACTAGGTTAGTCAGCTACTCAAGCAGGAAACCAGTTCACCAATAGATATTTTTTAGGAGCAAAAACCTTGAAAATGAGCATTGCTGAGAACAAAAACATGAGGGCAAAAAAAAGCACACTAAATTCAAAGTCATATATATGGAACTTCCATGGTCTACAAAAGTCCTGTCGGGCCTACCAGAACCTAAAATGGTCTGTTCCACACCTAGGCCAGGAGCAAATGTCCTGTCAGCCCCAACTGACTTGTTCCCATACTCAGTGACTGAAACCAGCTGGGAGAACACAGAAGCCACGTGCTTCCCCTTCCCTCTCCCAAGTGGCGAAACACACAGGAACTATTCCAGAAAAATGAGAAAACATCCTAACTTCCCAGCTTCTACTACTGTTCCACATTCTCTACTTTCCTGCCTCTCCTTTATAACTAATATCAGCAAAAAATAGTTAAAAGAGCTCAGTTTTCTGAGAGATAAAAGGCCAAATGGGACAGGAAAGACAAGAAGAGAATTGGAGCTTTTTTTTTTTTTTTAGGTTTTTTGAGACAGGGTCTCGCTTTGTGGTTCAGGCTGGCCCTGAGCTCAGCCTCAAACTCACATCACAATCCTCCTGCCTCTGCCTCCCGAGTGCTGGGATTACAGGTGTGAGCCACCACGCCCGGCACTGTGGTATGTGGTACTGGTTGCTGCTGGGTGTGGGTCTCCACACCCAGTATT
>PVIR01039741.1:0-13752 GCA_004026965.1 Petromus typicus
TATATATATACTCATAATCTATAGTGCTATAATTATGTTCTAATATACATCAATGAATCATCACATGTAAAACAAAAGACAAAAAAATAAATTTTAAGGGGAAACAGAAATCACTAAGATATGAGGTAACTAAGAAAAAGTTTTATAAAAGCTGAAACAAAGTCTGAATCTTGAAAATAAAATAGAAAATATTTAACTAAATAAAAAGGAAGTTTAAGGATAAAGGAAGGAAGTAAGCAAAAGAGGAAGGGAAGGGAAGGGAGATAAGTAGATACACATTAAGAAAAAAAGAGCAAGACAAGGCCAAACATAGAGGAAGGGTAGTTGGTGGAATGAAAAGGAACAAACAGCAAGGAGAACATAGAGAGATCATAGAGGACTTAGGGTGATGCACAGAATTAAATCAGGTTGGAAAGTTAAAGGCCAAGTCATAATTTAAACTCTGATCATAAAACAGAGCAAAGGAATTAAAATGCACCTGCTATAGAATTTCTAGACCTCTCCAGGAGCAATTTTTCAAAGGATAGTAAATCAAAGTGACACTAGATCATCTGGCATAAAAATGATCCACTAAGTTGTAGGCACAATTCAATTAAGTTTCGATCAATACCATAACATTTTGGAACATTCGCAATAAATTTTTATATTAAACCATGTCATCAAATTCGTGCATACTTGGAATGAAAAATCCCTGATTGCCACCACATATCTCTGACCCTGAACACATCACCCTCACATATTAAAAAGCACTGTAAAAACTGATTAAATAAATTAAATTTTAATCTAGGGAAACTATTTATAAAAATAATGGTACCTATATCCAAATATTTAGAAAACTATCAAGATGGTGTCTTATCTATCTTAAATTTCAATAAAAAGAAAGACTTCACATATGCATTTTAAAATAAATGTTGACTTTGTATTGAAGGAAGCCCATATGCTTCATGACTTGTCTATGCTTACATATAATTTCCTTTAAGTAAAAGGAAATGTCATGGAGCAGAGGATTTGATTTACCATCAAGTGTGACTGTCTAAGCTTCTGAGTACCACAGGTTGACCATTGCCTTGAGAACCTGAAAACCATACAAGATCCAATGTAAATAAAGATGATTCTTTTACAGTCGTCTGTTGTAGAACTAGCCGTGCATTTTAGAGATAATGTTCCTCTATTTGTCTCCTTCATGAATTCTATTTTCTTGGTTGATTTTTGCATATATTATTAGCCAAAATAAATACAGCCACATCACCAGCTCTAGAAATACCTGTCCTCATATTTTAGTGTTATGTTGCAAAACACTGACAGATCATCACATTCTGTTCCTTAAAGTCTTTATTACTAGTGTTTTTATTTTAATCCTGTATTATTTTTCTTTCAAGTTCAAACAGCAGTGATACCTGAGTGGCATACAATAAGATGGAAAACTAAAGAACAGACTATTTAGGTCTATCAAACTAATGATATCAGAGATATTTATTAGCACTATAGAAAATACTACAATCTAAAAACTATTGATCCTTTAATGACATATTTCCCAAGGGAAAACACTCAAGCTGTCATCAAAATAATTTTACCAACTTTTGGTCACATTATGTGTTTGATATAAATATAACTTTTATGTGTGTTAACAGTCCCAGGGCTCTACACCTATAAAAAGAGGTCACACGTGCAAAACTTTCCAATTCAAAACCCAGCAGACCAAGAAATCCAAACCTCTGTGCTGGAGATATCACTGTCTCCTCAAGCTGACCTTGCTTCATCCCATAAAATCCTGCTAAAGTTAAAATTATAACAAATGTCTGAATGAAATAAAATAGAATAATTTATAAAAATAGATTTAAAAAGAACAGATCTATTAAAAGTGAATCATTATGAATTTTTAAATATGAATTTACTAAGTGCAGTCAACTTAACATGCAACATCTCTAACACATCTTGCAAAATTATTTCATGCACTTGTTTCATCAGATATCTATTTTTTTAAGTCTTTATTGGTACATTACATATATGCATCATGATTGCACTCCATAATGGGGATTTGTGACAGTATAAGACACAACTTAATTCTCATTTTTTCCCATAGCCCTACCCACCCTACCACCCTGTATACATAAAATTTATTTCCTTTCTTTTTTGTTATAATCTCATTTTTCCCCCTTCACCCTATTTTACTTTGAGTATTTTCTATTTCACAATATATAATATACAATTCTAGGACTCATTTACATCTTTATTTTCACATACCAGAGAAAAGATGTGATATGTACCTATCTGTGACCTATTTATTTCACTTATGAGGATATCCTCAAGGTATTTCCATTTAAGTATAAATGATTCAAACTTATCATTTTTTATGGCAGTGGTTCTTCTACAGAATGGAGTATTACTCTGATGGATATCTATTTTTACCATCACTAAGTGTCCTTCATTGATCTTGGTAAATCTCTGGTCAAAATGCTACTTTCATGACTGTAAAAATTATCTTAACATAAAATTAAGCACTTATCATTTGCTTTCTAAAAAAACAAACTGTTAAATTATCTGAATCATAGGAAAATTAAACTTTTTCATATGCTTTAAAATGAAAAATTGATTAATATTTCAGCTTTCTACTGACAGTTATTTCTTTGTCAGGGAGTTGGTATCACTTCAGAAAAATTGATTCTAATAATAAGTCCCTTACTGTAGTTTTTCTTTTCATTTCCTGAGAATATTAACTTCAATTTTCCAGTGAAACCATAAATCATCTAGAATGCTTGTTCAGATGAATTCATAATACTTTTTATGTCATACACATATATTTAATTTAATTACTGTATTTAAAGATCACATTAATTGGACCATTTTGGGATACAGAATGTTTTTCTTTCTTTAGTTCTTCAGCTTCAGTATTTTATACTTCCTGATATTATTATTTTTTTAATCAGTCCCTCCTCACTTATTTTATAGGATCCATGAATGTTAAGCAAATTGCTTGATAATTTGTATCATATGTACTTTAAGTCAGTTCTTAATTCAAATGCCATTATCAAAATGTTTAGATTTGTATTGTTGGAGTTCTTCACTTTTGGCTTGACAAGACCTAGGCTCCAACAATGCTTATGCTTCTACAAAGTTGGTGGTATACAAAGTTTTCCTATACCATCACAGCCAGCCTGAAGCATCTCTTACTTAATCTCTATTGCATTTCACCATGTGACTTACCTGATTCCAGCCTTATGCCATCAGTGGCATTTGGTCCAAGATTGTATGGCTTAATGAGTCATTGCTATCTTGATTTGTGTCAGTATTCTCTCTGCCACTGACACAAGGACAATACTGCCTGATAAAGAATTTTTGAGAATGCATCTGCATTGTTAACTGACAAGTAATGTATATAGACAGAGATCTCTTGTGAAACATGCTAACCAGTATATTCTGTGTAAGGATGGTCGGTACAGTGGAGAATCCAATTTTGATACTGTAAAAGAATTGAAGCAATATCCCTTATAAGCACTTCTTGATAACCACTTACCACCTCACCTCTCCACTGCTTTGTGATCTGGGTAGAATTCAGCAATAGAGGGTCTGCCTATCATGCATGAGTCCCTGGATCTGATCTCCAGCACTAGAAAATAAAAAGAAAACCATGGCTTTAAATTCATAATTCATATTTTAAGTGACTGATAAAAAAAATTACATCCCAAATTTTTCATAAAGTGAATAGAAACCAGGTATTCTACACACTCCCTGAGATGAGGTACCCACTGAGAAAAAACAAAAGATGCTCCACAGCTGGTAAATACTCATCCAGTTTTGTAAATTAAATGACTTTAAATACTTCTATGTAAATGAACAAAATATTTTGTTCTTCAATTTATTCTTAGAAATGGCAGCAGGAAAACTTTGTATACCACCCACTTTCAAAGTGTACATAATACACGAGGACTGAGCCACCTCATCTTTACTTTTTCACATTTCACTATTAGATCATTTAATAAAATACTTATTGTGATAATGTTTTGCACAGCCTTTGCTATATAACCATTATGAGATATGAAACATTATACAAGAATCAACTCTATGTATTTCTAATGTTTAAGCATATGACCTCACTAGCTGCAAAGGAAAATTTTCCATTGATGGCCAAAGAATCTGCCACATTCTGAGGTTAAAAGATGTAGGTTCTAGTCTGAAGAAACACTAACTAGAGAGAGAGCTAGATCTTCAGAGTACTAATTGACATAATAACCATCTAGGAGTCCAAAAGTACTGTTACAGTTATATAGTAGAAAAATGTTTTGGCATACTACACAGTAGGATGTCTAAAGATAATAATAGTTGAGTATTTATTTTTAAATAACTACAAGGAAAAGGTTTAGAATATTTTTACCATAAAGAAAATGTTTGAGGCAATGGATATGGTTAGCCTAAGTTGAGCATTGCATAGTTTTTATATCACAAAGAAAATGATAAACATGCACAGATTTAAAGGACAAGTAAGCAAAATTATAATCTCATTTTTTAAAATAATGTGTAAAAATATATAGATAAATATATATAATATGTATTATATGTAATATATAAAATATGTGAATCTTACAATAATCTTCATTACCCTCCAAAATCAGATAAAAATTTTGTTGAAGTTTGTTTGTACCATAAAATCACAACATTTTAGAAGTGAGATGTTGGATAAATTTGGGAATCAGGTATCAAAAAACTTACCTTGCTACAGTAGAAATTGCTTTAGACTTTTAATGATAAAGGAAAGTTACATTTAAGACATGTAAAAATTACATTGTCTATAAACAGAATGTTGGAATACAGCACTATTCCTTTTTGAAACTGGAATTCTGATGCTGCTTATGAGTTAAAATGACAGTGTTGATTTGGTTACAAGCGACCAATCTGACCACTGAAACTGAAAACTACCTGATAATTTTATAGAAGATGATTACTAATCTCTGTTCCACATCAACACTCTTTTACAGAGTTTTCTCTTGCAACAGAAATTGTCCACTTCTCTTGCAAAATAAAATGACCACTACCAAATGTAGAGAATAATACTCCATGTAGCTATCGAGAGCTTGGAATGTAGCTAACATGACAGAGAACCTGATTTCATGCTTTTCAAATAGTATTAGTTTTTAAATATCATCTAATTTTAATTATTATTTTAGCTCATTTTAGGCAGCAATCTAGTCCTTGGTTTACAGGGGGTTACATGAAACACAGTCCTTGGTTTACAGGGGGTTACATGAAAATTCAGTCATCATATGTTAAAAATATGTTGAAAATTCATTTAATGCACTCAATGTGCTAAATATAATAGTTTTTAAAAACACAGTATACTGAATACAGGTCATTTACTGTCCTATCTGCAAGGCTGAGTGGGAGCTTCAGTGTGCCATGATACCTGGAAAACAATACCGCACCTTATAGGCAACCATGGAGTGGTTGATTCCTGAATGCAAACATTTTAGCACCATAATCAAGTGAAAAGAAAAACTGAAAATCAAATTGTCAGAAGTCAGGAACCACCTGACATAGACAAAGGGAAGCTGAGTCTAGTAAAGATTTACTTAATACCACAGTGGCTAGAATTGTAAACATATCATACTCTTTTATATTATATATAATACCAATTTGAATTCATGAAATATCCTATATTTTGCTGCCTAAATTTTCAGCAATACCAGAAATATTCACCATATCTGTTTGTAAAGCAGTATCTCTCTCACAAATTGAATTACTTTTCTACTAATTTTGTAGATTGTAACATAATGTTTTGCCTTAAAAATACGCAGTCAAATAATATGAGGTAAAAATTTTAGGAAAACATAATTCTCTGGTTTGGATATAAAGTGTCCTTTAGATGTAGAAATTCATATATTGAGAAGTGAAGCTTCGGAAAGGTGATTGGATCATGTGGTTCTGTACTCACCAAGGAAAAGACCCGTGGATGAATTCACACTGTACATGAGGAAGCAAGGCCTGGGTGGAGATGAGTCACAGAGGCCGTGGCCTGGAAGGGCTCATTTCTGTCCCTGGCTCCTCTTCTCTTGTTCTGCTTTCTGGTCAGCTTCTATTGGCCATGTCTTCCATTAGCCAGTTTCTGCATTAGAGCCAGCTAACTATGGAATGAACCTACTGAAAGCATAAATCAAAATCAATCTCTCTTACTGTGAATTGAAAGAATGAAAAATTTTGTTCCAGTGATGGGAAAGTGATTAATCCACACACTATATATTAATTATATTATATTATATTATATTATATTATATTATATTATATTATATTATATAGCAAACAACTTTTCTGGATTTTGTGATTGACTTAAGTTTAGGAATTACAATTTCTTGCCAATCTTTCTATTATTCTAAATCATTACTGACCTTAGCATCAAATTTTAGTCATAATTTCATATCTTTTTCTTAGGGAAACCCTCAAATTGTGTAAAGTTTATGTACCACAAGTACATTTGTCTATAGTTCTTAGATTTCAAAATGGAAACCAATACAAATATATTATGATAGAAAAACTTTCTTTAAGGAGAAAAAAAATCCCAAATAATTATTGTATGGATAACTAATCTTTAATCACTACTCCTAAGGATCAGAAAATTCCAATTTAACGGTAGAGTTAACATTATATCCTAAAAATAATAGGTCATGTCCAAGTAATATTCACTCCAGAATTACAAGGTATTCTGTTAGCTTTCTTTGTTCAACCTTCAGGGATGAAGTCTGCCTTGAATTCATAAACTCCTAATGTTCAGTACAAATCACATAGTATCAAATTTTCCTAAATAGTTTCACACATGAGTCAATCATACTCATCTAACTCTCGAAAAGCTGTAAGCTTTACAGACCCATTACACAGTGCCAGCCATGGAGCTCCTCATGCAGTAACCAGCAGCTCACATCTCCCAGGGCTGCTGCATCTTATAAATACTCCCACTAATTATTGTATCAGCGATGAGGTCAGGGTCTCAGTCTGACAAGGAGTTTTTAGCCCGTTTGTTTGTTTTATGTGATACAGAGATGAAAGCCCCGGGCTCTATACACATTAGGCAAGTGCTCTATGTCGCGTCCTATTCCGAGAGCTACTCATCTGGCAGTGAACCACGGGTGGGGGTCATCACGTGGAGAGGAAATGGTTGAGAAGCCTTTATTGCCAGCACTCTCAGCACTTATATACAGCCCCACTTCCTTGTTCTCAACCGCCCCAAACCAGCCTTATAGGGGGCGGTCCTTGTCTATTTTCCCTTAATCACTGTGGCCTGGAGGGGCCCACTGTTTACTGTTTATGTGCTGCCTTGCACTTCCTTTATGGAGCCGATGTTGTTTAGCCCCAGGGGACCCCACACTCTACTACTGAGCTCTGCTCCCAAATTCGGTACATACTGTCCTTCTTCATTAGAATCTCATTCACATGTGACTCATTTTCTGTTACCAATTCTTTGAGTCAGTGCTGCAAAAATAATTCTACCATGAGCCAAAATAATAGGCTGAAGGGCTGTACACACAGCTGTCGCCTTTCCTTCTAGTCAATAATGGATGTTTTCCTTCATAGATTACCATGGTAAGAGGTGAGCATTAAAAAAGGAGCTTAATTTGCTGGACTCAACTGGTAAATATAACATTCTATTTTGCTTTAAAAAAATTCTTAGTAAAATAAGACTAGAAGTATACCAGATTTTAAAAGAATATAAATCACCCAGTATGTGTAAAATATTCAATAATATTTAATAGTAAAATACTGAATATATTCCAAGTTAAGTAAGAAGCAAACAAAATATACCTAAATATTAACAAAGTAACTTTGTTTTGGGATTACTATGAATGTAATATTATGAAATAAACTTTTTAAAATGGGCCAGAGATTTAGCTCAGTGGTTCCAGGTCCTGCCTAGTGAGCACAAAGTCTTGAGTTTACTTTCTTGTAACCACATACAACAATGCCAGGTGTGATGACTCACACCCATCAGCAATCAGAACCACACATCACAACGCCAGGTGTGGTGGCTCATGCCTGTAATTCCAGCACTTGGGAGGCAGAGGCAGGAGAATTACTGAGAGTTCAAGGCTGAGTTCAGGACCAGCCTCAAGTACAAAACAATACCCTGTCTCAAAGAAAAAAAATTAAGAAAAATGTTTTAAAAGAAAAATGATTACAGACTTACAAATTACACATAAAACATCAATAATTTTTCATTCTCAGTGGATTAAATTATTATTAAGGTGCTATTATGTGCCAGATACTCTGCTACTTAAATACAATAGTGAATATATTTGAGTCCCTATACTTAAGAACCTATTCTTCTCAGGGACCTGAGCTGTGTGTTCCTCACCTAGGGAGTATTTTACTAAAGACACATAGGTATATATAGTTTTATATATACTTATATAGAGATATGTTTAATCAAATAGGAACATCATGGCAGAAAAACATGGTGGAGGGACACTGCTTACTTTGCGGTGCCCACACAGCACAGAGCACAGGGGATGGAGCCAGAAAGGAGGGACTGAGGCACCAGAGGCTGCTTCCAGAGCCAGCTGTCCTCACTCACCTGGCATGCCCAGAGCTGTGCTCTATAAATCCCTTGAGTAGACCCCAAAGGCAGTCAAATTGGTATCCCACCTTAACCAACACACAGTATTTTCAAATTCTTGCTAACCACTCCTCAACATTGGTTTTTAAATTGTTGTTATGCTGTTTAAAAAGCCTTAATTTATACAGATTAAAATTATTTGAAGTATGGTTTCTCACCATAGAGCAATTATGCTGGAAATAAATGATAAAATGTTAGAAAGAAGATACTCTTTGATTTTGAAGTTAAGCAATGCAGTTATAAATTACTCCAGGTCAGGAAAATGTCATAATGGAAGTTATAATACATTTTTTTAAAAAGAAGAATAATAAAGTGATACATAAAATACCTTACAAGATCCAGCTACATAATGGCTTTGAGGAAAATTTATAGACTAAACATACACAGTGCCCACCAAAAACTGTATATACAAGAAAAACAGCAAGATATTCTTTCAACAAGTGATGTTACTGTCATATGGAGGACCCTGGAGGATGTTGTATATTGCAGAAAACCCACTACACTGCCAGTACTTATAACAGAAATTGAAAATGCACTTGCAGCAATCTCAGTGGACCACGGTTAGCCAGGAGCAGTTTGCTATTCTAATAAAAGACTGAAAGCTAGTGTCACCACTTTGAGCACTTTTTGTAATTTTAGAGGCCCAACGCAATGTGTATTTAGTTCATGATGTCTCAATGTATTTAGCATTGAGATACTTATACAACTGTTTTTGTTTTTGTTTTTGTTTACCTGCAGTGTGTATACATTTTTTGGTGTACTCTGTGTACTAGAAAAAAAATAAACCTGAGGTTCAATGATCTAAGCCTAACTTTTAAGAAAATAGAAAAACAATAACTAAATAACGAAGCCCAAGAATAAAGAAAGAAATAACAAAGGAGATTCAGTTAAGGAAATGGAAAACAAAAGTGATCTATAGAGCCAGAGTATATAATAATAAAATTGATATCATGGAAAAATAAAAGTCACAATGATACAATATTGGCAAATAATAAAAGATATAAGAAGAAAAACACAAAACAAAAAATATAAATATATGTGCTACCAGGTTGGGAGTCTTGAGCAGGTATTCAGTTTCTCCTAACAAAGAACTGAGCAGGACACCCACGACCCACAGCAGGATTGGTGGATCCACACTACCAGGTGGAAAGCAGGCCAGTGAGAAGAGTTCAAGCCTCAGGAGCCTTGGCGTTGAGGGTTTACAGGCTCAGGCTTTGGTAAAAGATTGAGGCTTGGGTATGAGGTAGAACTTCTACCATTGTGTTTTGACTCATCCGCTTCTTGGGGTGATAGAGAGTATATGTCATGGTCCTTGGAGGACTATCTTGCTATTCCAAGCCCACATAAGCGTCAAGTCTTTACAATCCATGATATGCTAATTAGGGTTAGGAGTGGCCAAAGATTTCAGAAGACCGGAAGGAGAACACTAGGGACTTACGTAAACGAAGTAACCTGGTTACTTTTACCCACAGTAGTTAGATCTGGGCCTCGGCTAAGGTTTAACTCAGAAAGTGGATCTAGTTGAAAAAAGCAGACATCAAAGTGGGTCCTCCCCTCCGCTCAGCAGTTTCCTTGTTTATCTACGCATCAAAGCTAGTCAGGAAGCAGTCTCCAAGGAGACCAATGCTCCCTTCTTTCTCCTCCTTTAGCTACCTCCTGTGTCAAGTCAGTGTTATGAAAACAACATTTTTCGTAAACACTCTTCTTATTCCAACAATGCTTCAGTGATGAAAAAAATTTGGACAAATTTTACACGTAATCTCACTTAACTTCAATCGACTTAGCTATGTAATTACTTGTCTATATTATTTCTCAATATCTTGAGTAGATATGTGAGAAATAAAAAAAAAAAGAAATTACCAAAACCCCAAACATACAAACTAGTGAGGTAAATAGAGACACTACTTGACTAACAAAGGAGTTATGATAGCTTGAAAGTTGAAAATACATTTCATGCCCACGACTATATCACTTTTTATGCTGTAATGTATGGGTCATTTTTCCTGTGACATTTTCTGGGAACCAAAGTTCACTGCCAGCACCCAGTGTCAGGAAAGAGTATCTTACTATGTATTAATCACTAGTGATAAGATCACAATTTCAAATTTGAAGTAAGATTCCTAATGAATATGCAGCAATTTTGCACCACAGGAAGGTTGAAAGCATCATTAAGCCAAGTTATTGCTATTTAAGACACATCTGTCCCTCAGTGTAATTTCAGAACAATGGGGGATAGTATCACAGTTCCACCTGGAGTGACAAAGAAACATGCATACAAGTAGTGGAAGTGCCTGGTTCAGTTCATTCCCTACTCAGAAAATTAACAAATAAAAAAATTCAAAATGGTAGTTGTCTAGGAAGGTATTTTAAAGAGAGTAATAATTAAAATAAATTTGAAGGATGAAGTGGACAGGCAATGAAAGTGTTCTAAACAGAGGCAAAGAAAGATCAAAACGCATGTGGACATAGAAATATATTTGTAGATTATATCTGAGGACCTGTGTCTGAGGAAGACAGAAGCTTTGATAGAGTTGTTTTAAAGGTAAGAATATGATGAGAATGTCCTGAATGGTGGATTCTCCATGGTTTTCTGACTATAGAATAACAGCAATAGAATGAGATGAAGCATTTAATTAAGAGATTTCCCATCAACAATTACGATTTTTCCCAACATTTTTTGCTTTCAGAATGCTATCTGTCAAACCACTAGCAGGTGTTAACATATAAATGCAAAACATCAATCTCCATCCTGGATCTACTGACAGAATCTACCTTTTCCCAAAGTCCCAGGATGGTCTGGATGTGCATGTGATTATGAGAAACACTGAATCACGTCATCCCAAAAGGGCAGATTTATTTTTTCCCTTGCTGAACATATGATTCAAGTGAGTATAATAATTAGAAATAAGAAACTGCAGTTGCAAGATGAAGGTGATTTGATATGTCATGAGTGATAAATAGAACTGCTTTAAGGGTAAAAACAAACATATATTTGTTGGATTAGATCTGGAGATTAAGGGAGCAAACTAAGTCAAAAATCATACTGAGGTTAATAGCTTAGGTGAAAGATAGATGGGGAATATATTAAAAGGAATGGGTGTAGAAAATACCGTATTATGCAGTGAAAGAAGCTGAGTATTATGTTAAAATAACCACGGGTAATGTAAAAAGGCTTTAAACATGGTGAATCACTGGCTTTTCTGGTGTGCTATAGTTCATAACTCTTCTACAGTTTTATAATTTTTAAATCTACTGAGTCACAGTATTAACTTGAATTTACCACTGTAATGGAATCTTAAATTATATACAATAATAGCTTCTTTCTTTAAGAAGAAATGATTATCAGGTCATCAGTTCCTAGTCAGTGATATAATTTATGTTCCTGGATTAGTAAATTGCATTATCCATGCCATGTACTTTGGACTAGTGATAAAAATTTGTGAGAAACTTTGGGAAATTTTTGTTATATTAAAACATTTAGAGGAGATACAGTCAGAGTTTCCATCTTCTGTGATGCTACCTTTGGGAGCTATTCTGCAAGGCCTGGCCATATAAGCTATTCTTCAGCACGTTTCTATTGCAGCATTGCCTCATGCATCTACATTACTCATGCCGACGATGGCCTTTTGTGTTTATTTTTTACCTGATGCAGTTTGAAAGACCAACAGAAAATGCAGAAAATATTATTGTTCTAATATTGGTGATAGCAAATACAAAATCACTATGTTATATATTCATTTAATATGTCTGAATTATGAATTCTGTCATCAAAATGGAAAATGATAGGTAGATAGATAGCTAATTAACTTCTAGTTATTTTATCAATAAGAAAAATTACTGATCTGGGTGTCTTTATTCTGTATACAATGGATGTTTCATCTGTAAAAGAAAAAGAAAGGCCAACTGCTCATGAAGATCCAAATAGGAAAGTTACTTATATGGACATCAAGTCTTAATGCATCATTTACTAACTATGAATAATAGAATAATGATATCTTCTTAAATCCAAGTATATACTATTTTAGAATAGTTAACTCTATTTATTTCTATGCTAGAAGACATTATACTAATAAATTTCTTATTCTATAAAATTCCTAGTGCTTTGATTTTATGTTAAATTACACTTGATAGTAAACAAATTTGATACTAAATCTTATATTACTTACTATGAGTATAGAAGATATGTAATGTCCTTTTCTGGGACCTGGTTTTCAATGAGTATGTTTTTCAACTTAAAGGCTAACATAAAATTTGAAATATTCATTTATATTGAAATTCACCTGTTACAAAACATATATTGGTTAGATATTTAATATATATGTTTCTTTTTTATATGTGTTATTGATGTAGAAGCCTGAGAATATAATGATGAACATGATAAACACACATCTTTGAATAATGTAAAATTTAATATGGTCAAATTGAAGGCAATTAGTTGGAGAATATAGGAGAATAATCTGGAAAAAATAAAAGCTCGGATTCCATGATGTAATAACTATAAGTTGTCTTACTAATTGTCAACATTTACTTCAGCTGTTTTTTTTCGCTTCAGTGTTTCTTTGATATAATTAATATTTCTATGTCTCTACACATAAATGAAGTAGGTATGCTTAGAGCAACAAAGGGCTGCAAGGAAGCTCTTCTTGTGAGGGGCCTGTGGACAAAGTCCGGAAGACACACATGTGTAATGGCACAGATAGAAGATTGTGTGTCCTGGCAGAGCTACAGCTGCCATCTGCCCTGCTACAGTATTCTTCCTGGGCTCACTAAATCACTCCTCCAATGCCAGCTTACACATCTGTCAACCTTGTTTGCATTTTGATATCAGTACAGAAATTTTTTCCTTAAGTTTATCTTCCTATGTGAGATACAATATGCTCCTAGGTTTCTATTGATTACTTAATCTTACAGGAGTTTAACTGGTACCTGGGGATCTGATCCATTTTGGTTAGGGTGGTGCAGCTGAGAGACAGGGGGCTGTATGGATCTTGTGATGTGTATGGCCCGTTTGCTCAGCACCATTTGTTATAGGTTATCCTCCCTGCAGCACATGCTTCATCCCCTTCTGTTCAGGATCAGATGGCTGAGTGTGTCTGATGTTGTATCTCTGCTTTTTTTTTTTTTTTTTTTTTTTTTTTTTTTTTTTTTTTTTTTTT
>PVIR01039742.1:0-13735 GCA_004026965.1 Petromus typicus
AATAAAAATGTGCCCTTTGAAGTAAATATGAAGAAAATAAGACAGAAGTTTAAGGTTACTGTAAAAGAGAGCCCTTTGCAAAGGAAGGATAAGTACTAATGGAGTTCATTCTTCCAGGGTCAATTAAAATTTCTTTTATTCATCAAATTAGGACTCCAAATCAGAAGACAGCTTGATATTCCTATTTTATTTAATAGTCACATGTCATATGTCATAAGAAATACACTGTTTAAAAGATATCCTTTTAAAAATCATATATATATACTTTTAAAGGAATGTAATCATTTATTTCAAACTCTCTAGAAAGACATATGGTTTAGAAATAGCACATAGGAATATTCTTTGGGTAAAGAAAAATTTACAAAGTCTACTAGTGTTTTAACTGCATATGCTTCAAAATAAGAAAATGCAGAAACACCAACTTTTTATATAAACATTCAGCAAAGTCAGTTGATTATGATATATTAATGTGCTTGGAATATTTAAATATCATGTTTCAAATTTTATAAAAAAGTAATAATATTATTTAAACATATGAAGTCTTTAACTTCTAAATGACAAAATAATTGGCCTATAATAAACACTCAATGACTTTTAGCCATCAGTATTAGTAGTACTATTAATACAAAAATCAATGTTCATAAAAAGTAAACACTTTTTATTCTCTATATATAATAAAAATTGAAAATTCAGATTTCAATCAAGAATTTGTCATTGGACTATAAAATGTTCACTAATTTCTAAGTTTCTTTGTGTGGACTTCAATATAAATGGATGTATTACTTTATTCTCTCTGTTTTGTTTGTGAGAAGGAAAATTTTATTGAGAAAGTTTCTGCCCAAGAAAGACAGAAGAAGATACCCAGAAAGGTGGGTAACCCACCCACCTCACTTCTCAGAGAGCTTCTATGGAGCAAAGCCACAACGTGGGGTGGGCTCAAGGTGGGATAAAATTATAGTCAACCAGTATAAGGTAGATTTTTATTAATACTGAATTATAACTAAGTTTCCTTTTTTAAATTGAAATCTTTATTGGTACATTACATATACACATCATGATGACACTCCACAATGGGAATTTGTATCACTATATGACACAACTTAATTCTCATTTCTCCCATAGCCCTACCCACTCTACCACCCCCGCATATACATAAAATTTGTTTCCTTTCTTTTTTGTTATAATCTCATTATTTTTCCCCCTTAACCCCATTTTACTTTGAGTATATTCTATTTCACAATATATAACATACAATTCTAGAACTCATTTACATCTTTAATTTCTCCTACCAGAGAAAAGATATGATATTTACTTATCTGTGACCTATTTATTTCACTTATGAGGATATCCTCAAGGTATGTCCATTTAAGTAGAAATTATTCACTTGTCATTTTTTATGGCAGGGTAATACTCCATACTGTAGAAAAACCACAGCTTTTTTATCCAGTCTGCAGTTGATGGACATTCGGGTTGTTTCCAAGATGTGGCAATCACAAACTGAGCTGTTATAAACATAGGTGACATAAGTCACTGTGATAAGAGTCTTTTAATTCTTTTGTTTATATACCTAGCAGAGGGATGGCTGGGTCAAATGGAATCTCCAATCCTAGCTTTTTGAAGAATCTCCAAACTGATCTCCACAGTGGTTGTATGAGTCTACCATCCCACCAAAAGTGGAGAAAAGTTCCTTCTTCTTCGCAACCTCACAAACATTTTTTGCTGGTTAATTTTGAAATGGCAGCCATTCTTTGTGGAGTGAAATGAAATCTCAGTGTTGTTTTTATCTGCATCTCTCAAAAGACTAATGATGTTGAGCATTTCTTCATATGCTTCTTAGCTGCTCTTACTTCTTCCTCTGAAAAGTATCTGTTCATTTCAGATGCCCATTTTTGAATTGGGTCTTTAAATTTGGGTGGGCTGATATTTTTGAGCTCTTTATATATTCTAAATAGCAACCTTTTGTCTGAGGATCAGCTGGTAAAGATTTTTTCCCACATTTTTGGTTGCCTTTTTGCTCTGTTGGTGGTTTCCTTTGCTGTGCAGAAGCTTTTTAAAAGAATGAGGTCCCATTTGTTGATTTCTTTTGCCAATTCTTCTGCTATAGAGATTTTGTTCAAGAAGTCTTTCCTTAAGCCAATGTCTTCAAGAGTTTGACCTAACCTGTTTTGCAGCAGGTTTAGAGTGTCAGTTTTAATATTTAGGTCTCTTATCCACTTTGATTTTAGCTTGGTACACGGTGAAAGAGCTAGGTCTAGCTTTAGCCTTTGGCAGGTTAAAGCCTGGTTTTTCTAGCACCATTTGTTAAAGAAACTATCTTTCCTCCATTGAGGATTTTTAGCACCTTTGTCAAAGATGAGTTGACTCAGTGTATCTGGAGTAATTTCTGGATCTTCTAGTCTGCTCCACTGATCATCAGGTCTGTTACTTTGCCAGTACCATGCAGTTTTTGTCACAGTGGCATTATAGTATAGCTTCAGGTTCAGAGTTGTAATACCCCTCACCGTGTACCTGTTGCTTAGAATTACCTTTGCTATTCTAGGTCTTTTTTGGTTCCAGATGAAAGTTTGGATTTTTTTCTCTAGATCTGTGAAATATGCTGTTGGGATTTCAATTGGGATTGCATTGAGTTTATATTGTAGTTTTGGGACGATAGCCATTTTAACAATATTGGTTCTTCCTACCCAGGAGCAAGGTATATCTTTCCATTTTTTGATATCATCTTCTATCTCCTTTTTCAGAGTGCTATAGTTTTCAGAGTAGAGTTCACCTCCTTTGTTAGATTGATTCCTAGATACTTTATTTTTTTGGGTGCTATTGTGAAAGGGACTGACTCGTCAATTTCTATTTCAGTGGGTATACCGTTTGTATATGCAAAGGGTATTGATTTTTAAAGGTGTGACCAGCTACACAGCTAAAATTGGCTATTAGGTCCAGCAGTTTTTTAATTGAGTTTTTAGGATCCTCTAGATAGAGTATCATGTCATCAGCAAATAATGACAATTTATCTTCTTCTTTTCCTATCTTTATTCCTTTTATTTCTTTCTCTTGATGAATTGCTATGGCTAATATTTCCAGAACTATATTGAACAGAAGTGGTGAGAGAGGACACCCTTGTCTTGTTCCTGATCTTAGTGTGAAAGGTTTCCATTTTTGACCATCTAGTATGATGCTGGCTGATGGTTTCTCATAGATAGCTTTTATTAGTTTGAGATTCAGACCATCTATTCCAATCTTCTGTAGGGTTTTGAGGATAAATGAGTGTTGTATTTTGTTAAATGCTTTTCTTTTGCATCAGTTGAGATGACCATATGGTTTTTGTCCATGAGTCTGTTACTATAGTGTGTAACATTTATTGATTTGCGTATGTTGAACCATCCTTGCATACCTGGGATGAATCCAACTTGGTCAGGGTATATAATCTTTTTTGATAATTCTCTGTATTCTGTTTGCCAGTATCTTATTGAGGATTTTTGCTTTGATGTTCATTAGAGATATTGGCCTGTAGTTCTCTTTTTTTGGTTGGGTCTTTCTCTGCTTTTGGAATCAGGGTAATGGTTCCTTCCAGGAATGAGTTTGGAAGTACTGCTTCCCTTTCACTTTTATTAAAGAGGGGCTGAGGAGTTAGCTCAGTGGTTCCGGTGCCTGTCTTGCAAGTGCAAGGACCCGGGTTTGATCCCCGGTAACCACATACCATACTGGGCGTGGAGACTCACGCCCAGCAGCAACCAGTACCACATACCAAAGTGCTGGGTGTGGTGGCTCACGCCTGTAATCCCAGCATTCCACTCGGGAGGCAGAGGCAGGAGGACTGCTGTGATGTGGGTTTGAGGCTGAGCTCAGGGCCAGCCTGAACTACAAAGCGAGACCTTGTCTCAAAAACCTGAAAAAAAAAATTATTAAAGAGTTTAAGAAGTAGAGGCACTAACTCTTCTTTAAAAGTTTTATAGAATTTAGCAGTACAACCATCAGGTCCAGGGCTTTTCTTTGTTGGCAAGTTTTTAACTACATTTTCAATTTCACAGGTTGTTATTGAGGCATTTAACATTTCTAATATCTTCTTTCTTCAGCTTTGGGAATTCATATGTGTCTAGAAATCTATCCATTTCTTCTAAATTTTCCATTTTATTAAAGTATAAATTTTCAAAGTAGGTGTTTATTATCTTCTGTACTTCCTCTGGGTCAGTAGTAATTTCTCCATTCTCATTCCTAACAGCATAGATATGGGCTTTTTCCTTCCTTTGTTTAATAAGGTTGGATAAGGGTCTGTCAATTTTGTTTATCCTCTCAAAGAACCAACTTTTTGATTCATTGATTTTTTTATACTGTTCTCTTAGTTTCTATTGCATTATTTTCTGCCCGGATCTTTATAACTTATTGCATAGTGTGAACTTTAGGTTTGTCTTGCTTCTCTCTTTCTATTTGCTTGAGGTTCAGCATTAAGTTGTTTATTTTAGCTTGCTCCATTTTCTGGATGTAGGCCTTCACTGCTATGAATTTTCCTTTTAGAACTGCTTTCATTGTGTCCAATATATTTCTATATGTCGTAGTGGGGTTATCATTTAGTTGTAAGAACTGTTCAATATCTTCTCTAATTTCTTCTGTGACTCATTGGTTGATCATCAGAGTGTTGTTCAGTTTCCATATGTTTGTGAGGATTCTGGGCTTTCTTTTGCTATTCAGCTCCAATTTCAGGGCACTGTGGTCCGACAGTATACAAGGGATACAATTCCCTTATACAGTATACAATTCCTTTATATTTGCTTAAACCTGTTCTATGAATGAGCACATGTTGTATTTTGAAGAATGATACATGAGCCGTTGAGAAAAATGTAAATTCTGACTTTGTGGGGTGAAATACTCTGTAGGCATCTATTAATTCAATTTGCTAAAGAGTCTGGTTGATCTGAAGGATTTCCCTATTGATGTTTTGTCCAATCATTCTGTCTGTTTGTGACAGTCTGTTGTGACACCTGTTTGAGGTCCCCTACTATTATAACATTGGAGCTTATCTGGTTTTTATGTCCATTAATGTTTGTTTTATATAGTTGGGTACATTAGAATTTGGAGCATAAATGTTTAAGATTGTTATTTCTTTCTCTTGGATTTTTCCCTGTACTAAAAGATAGTGTCCATCTTTGTGTCTCTCTATCAGTTTTGGCTTGAAGACTATTCTGTCTGCAAATAAAATCACCACTCCTGTTTTCTTGCTGTTTCCTGTTGCATGGAGTATTGTTTTCCTTCCCTTTCACTTTCAGTCCACAGGTTTCTTTCTGAATTAAGTGTGTTTCTGTTATGCAGCAGATTCTAGGATCTTGCTTCTTGATCCACTCTGCAAGTCTGTATCTCTTAATTGGTGCATTGAGTCCATTGACATTAGTGGTTATGACTGATATAGGCAAATTTAGTGCTGCTATGTTTTCCTGTTCTTAGCTCTGCTATTCTACTTTTGCCCTTTTCCCATCAGTTTCTTGTTTGGTCCCATGGGTTTACTCAGTTAGGTCTCACGGATTTGTAACTTTCCTTATTTTTCTCCAAGATATTCTTCAGAATGTTTTGGATCACAGGTTTCATATTTGTGAAGTTTTTCAGGTGTTCTTTGTCATGGAAGTATCTTATTTTCCCATCAATTTTGAAGGATAGTTTTGCAGGATACATCAGTCTGGGTTAGAAGTTGTTTTCCTTTAGGGCTTGAAACACTTCACTCCAGGCTCTTCTTGCATTGAGTGTTTGAGTTGAAAAGTCTCCTGTGATCCTGATGGGATTCCCTCAGTATGTAACTGTTTTCTTTTTTCTGGCTGCTTCCAGTATTTCATTCTTTTTTTGGATATCTAGAATTTTTATAATTATATGCCTAGCTGTAGAATTTTTTATGTCATGGGTGTGTGGAGTTCTGTATGGTTTGTATAATTGTATATCCAATTCTTTTCCTTTTACTGTGAAGTTTTCTGCCATTATCCCTGTGAATAGCTTTGTAATGTCTTTAGTATTGTCTCCTGATTCCTCAGTGACTACAATCAATCTTATGTTATTCTTTGAATCATCTAGGAGCTATTGAATTGATTTTTCATTATCCCTTTCCTTTTTACATAGATTATGCCTTTCCTGTTCACTGTTCATGTCCTGTTCATTTCACTGTCTTCTAGGTCTGAAATTCTGTCTTCTGCCATATTCATTTTATTGCATATACAATTTCCTGGACCTTTTCTTGTAGGTGCTTAACATGTTCTATTGCTTTTGCAATCTTGGATTCTACCAACTTTATGATTTCCTCTTTAGCTTTATTAATCATCATGTTAACAGTGTCCTATATCTCTGCTTTCATCTCAGAGATCAGTTCTGATTTCCATTTTACTAGATCTGCTTTGGTTACCATTACTGAGGACCCTGGAGACTGGCCTTAAAACTTCTCTATTTCCCTTCCTCCTTGTTACCTTGAGGTGAGGATCTTCGTATCTGAGACTTTGAGTGTTTCCTCATCTCTGAGATTTTGTCATTGCTGTTGTTTTTGGCTTTGTACCTGCCATGTTTTCTGGCGATGTTTGTTGCAAGTTTCTTTCCTCCTAATAGAAATTTTAAAATATCAGTGTTTCCTGGGTTGTTATCTTTACAGTCTGTGTTGTGACCTAAATATAAACCCCTAGTTCTGGCACACCATATTAGGTACTCAAACAATAGTCAGAACACCCTCTCCCGTCTGCTTAGAGACAGGAAGGCTCTGGTTCCTGCACTGCTACAATGGTGCTGCCTGAGGTTCCAATAGGCCCGGCTACTCACCAATACAGAGTCCCTGGGCTCCCTTGTGCAGTCGGCCTGGAGGCCAGTAGGATGCAGGCCCTGTGCAGCTGCAATGGTACTGGCTGACGTTCCAACAGGTCTACCTACTCACCAGTACAGAATCCCTGGATGTGCTTCTGCAGTTGATGAGGAGGAAGGCAGACTCTGGCCTTGCTTGCCTGTGATGGCATGGGCTTTCGCTTTCCCAGCTCTGCCTTTGGTTATATTCAGTCCCTTGGCGCCATTCCAGGGTGGGCCTGGAGGCCGGCAGGCTCCAACCCTGCCGTGACTGCAATGTTGCAAACCGCTGCCTCCATGGCACTGTCTGCTGTTATACTAAGTCCCTAGGCACTCTTTTGGCATGGGTCTGGAGGCCAGCAAGCTTCAATCCCAGTGTGAATGCAATATTGCCAACTGCCACCTCAGCAGTGCCGCTAGCTTTGTACCTAGTCCCTGGGTGCTCTTCCCGTGTGGGCCTAGAGGCCAGGAAGCTCCAACTCTGGCATGGATGCAATGGCGCAAACCACTGCCTCCATGGTGCTGCCTGCTGTGATACTCAGTCTCTGGGCACTCTTCTGGCGTGGGCCTGGAGGCCAGCAGACTCCAACCCCAGTGTGAATGTAATGGTGTCGACTACTGCTTCTGCGGCACTGCCCACTGTTACACTCAGTCCCTGGGCTCTATTCTGGCATGGGTCTGGATGCCAGCAAGGTCCAACCCCATCGTGAATGCAATCATAACTAAGTTTCTAAAATAATATTAATAAAAATTACATAAGGTTAGATAATTGAGTAAGTTTAGAAGAATCCACTGGGTATACTAACATAAGGCTTTAATAGAACTGGGTGATTTGGTTAAGAGCAAGGAATAAAACAAAATTAAGCATCAGGGATCAGGAACTTCCTTGTGCAGCCAGCTTCCTATGTTCCTTTCTTGGTCACGTGGTGTGCATTTTGTGTGTGGATTGTGACCCATGAATATATGTAGGAGAAGGTCTTGTTTCCAGAAAACGTGGGTAAAATTTTGCAGCCTAGTCTTTTACCCATCATTGCTTCTGTGTCCTTGTTGGTTTTCATAACTGGTGGAACTAGTGTGAATCTTTTATTTGTATATATGAGACAATATAGACAAGTGAGACTTAGATGAGAAATTTCTAACTTTATTCAGCACACTTTAACTCAATTTATTCATTTGGACAAGGATGGAGATACTTAGAGAAAAGCAAAGATAATTCCAAGTGCTGCTGTACAGTAATTTTATTGTGTCCGGTGGTCGCCAACAATTCTAGTTGTCTCTCTCTGTGCACATGTCTCCTCTCATCAAGGAGACTGCTTCATCTCCTTTTATTCTCAGTTGGATTTTTCCTTGTTTTAATTCATGAAAATAAGTGTAAATGGCATTGTAACAGTTTTATTTAAGAGGCCTCATAGTTTCTGCTTTTGCTTTCATGAAGAGAAGTCTTGAATAATTTTTTTAGCAAAAGAGTTCCTAGGAAACAACAAAATAATCAGACAATGTACATGTGGGAAAAAACTATAGAACTCTAGGATGACAGAAAACAATGAGGCCCTGTAAGGAATAATGCCATTTTTCTTTAAAGAAAAAAATTGGCTGTTTCAGAAAAAAGTACAAGACAATTAAAATAACACAGTAATTATTTTAGTGACATACATTTCAAACTCAAAATAAAACTCTTTCTTTTGATTTTTTTAATTTTTACTAAAACAATAAGAATATTGTGTAATAAGTAGAATGAGATGCCATGAAGATAATTTTATCACTTATTTTCTCAGATAATTTTTTAAAAGCTTCACTTGTTTTATAAAAGCATCACTGTTTTGTGGGTCACTACGTATATGTTAAAATTTCACAGAAAATTAATGCACACATTGAACATTGAAATCTAGTTTTATTTTATAATAATTTTTTTTTCTGTCTTTGGTATGTTTTTTATATATAGTGTTCCTTAAGTCTTACATAAACTCTATGGTAATAAAATTTTAAAGATATAACCACAAAAATGCATCTATTTCTATACTGTTCATTTATGATGTGTTTTTATGTAAATGAACCTAAATATCATCAAATAAGTGAAATTTGTAAGTCAATACAAATCTTGTATGAAAAATACAGTATTTTCCCACAATGATCATGTTATGATTTTACTTTTTTCTGCAATGGTGATTGCACGTAATGGTGGATATCTTCTGTTGTGTGATTTGATTAGTAGTTACATGGTTGTTTATATGCTCTGAAAAAGGTCTTCAAAGGCCACTGCCAGATGAAGTATAAACAAGGTGTAAAAATTACTAATTGTAAACATTTAATGTACTTTGCTCTCCTGAGACATGCACTAGTCAAACACACACTGTGAAAAGATAATTGATTCTTACATCTCTTTCAAGAGCTACATGATAATTCATAAAACAAGAGCTTTAAATGGGAAGAGAACTAAGCCTTTGGGAACGCTTAATTTACATATCAGTGGTCAAGACCTGCATGGGGGAGAGCATCCCAGGTGCTGAGGTTGATTTCTGGATGAAGGTATCACCTGTGAAATGACACAAATTGACTCTTTGAGTGTCTACCTGCCTGCTGCTGGTAATGAGGCAGTAGTGTTACTTGGCTGATTTCCTAATAAAGTACAGGTGGGTGTGTGTTGAGGTTGTGCCATTACAAATCATCATCTGTTAGATCAAAGTGCAGTGGGAAGAACAGCAGGTGTGTGGTATTAATAGTTACATTTATCTCTCTAGTCACTTCTAATTGGTTCTGGTGAGGCTTCCTTATAACAGAGCATTTCATGGATTCCAAAGCATTTTGATGAAGCTTAATATGTTTCATGCTGGCACTCATGTCATGTGCTATGTGTTGAAAGTGCATATTTCATTTTCTAAGGAGACATTGATTTAGCAAACAGATACTATAAAGAGCCACTTCTGTGTTCTCATGTTACTCTTTTGAGAACAAATATTAGACTTTGTCTTTATGTTTTTAACATCTGAAAATAAAAGCTAAAACACAAATCCTGTTTTTATAACTATTTTCCCATTTGTTCCAGTTGCTGACACTTCCAAAGTGTTTTCCGCATTCCAATCAGACACTGATCTAGGCTCATGAATGAGTCAGCTTTTTGGTTCATGGTTTCAGAAGTTTCCATCCATGACTGGTTGCGTCCAAGGCAGAAACATCACAGAATTTGGTGAGTGAAGCTGCTTACCTGAGGGAAACCAGGAAGAGGGCCAGGAATAGCCAGGGACGGAAGGCAGACCAGACAGAGTCCCCAAGGCCGTGTTTCCATGACCCGGGAAGACTTGGACAGAAATGTGTTTATGAATGTCCTAGATGTCTCTTAAGCCAGTCTAAACGTTGACCAGATTAAGGTTCAAGTATTTGTATATAGTTCCCATGACATTACTTTTGCATATTTTTGTTATAATCAATATTATCAGGGATTATAATTGCAATCGTGTATGAAACTAAAAAGCTAAATATGTTTCCTGTTATGTTCTTGAGTGACTAAAAGTTTCAGTTAAATAGTTCTAGTAGATAAGAAAACCTTTTATATCAGTAGAAAAATACAAGGAAGAAAACAAGGCTCCAGTTTGAAACTTTCTGATAATTTTATGTGCAGTGATTTTAATAGATAAATTTTCCTGTGTTTACTTATGATTTTTACTTAAACCTCGACTGCATTTGACTATATGTGTGTGTTTCACACAAAACTGAAAGGGCTTGGAGAGGAAAATGTGAAGGGACATTGTGAGTTGTCTTCTGTACGGCATCTGACTTATGCACACACAGCTCACACTGCAGAAGTTCGATAGTCCTGAGTGCTGAGATGTATTTATTTGCTGTCTTTTTCTTGCCCACATATTTGAAGTGATTCGTGTATTTATAATTATTTCTAGACTGCCCTGTTATTTCTCAGATCATGACTCTCTTGGACTTGCAAATCTCACATTTGTCTCACACCAAGTTCCTCAGATTCAAATTTAAACATGAAATTGAAAATGGAAAATGATAGACTTTCTCTGTCTTGGGGTTTCTAATATATACTAACATAAATAGAAAGGAATTTTCTTCTCTTTGGATTTAATCCTGTCACATGCAATGATGGAATGCTATTCAAGAATGTATGAAACTCTATTAAATATAAACTTATTTTGATACTACAGTAATCAAAACTTTTTACTACTATCAAAATAGTCTGATGAAAATTTGACAGTGTAATGAAATTTTAAGAATAAGTAATTCTTCCTCCCATATGTCCTAGTGTAAAACTTAGACACCATAGCACAGTATTGCTTATATATTTCCTTGCATTAAATTCTTGAAATTATACCATTTTGATGTCAAAATATGTCCCCATGTTTGTTTCTCAACACCCACATTTGGAGAGAATTTAGAAAATGAAGAGAAAAGAAAAGGGAAAGTGTGGGTAGGGAAAAATAAAAAAGGGAAAGAAAAAATTTGATAGTAGAAAAAAATATGAAGCTTATCTATATGGGGGTGGAGGTTGTAGGGAGGTTAGGGGAAAGGGGACAAATGAAAATCAAGATGTGTCATGTACCGGAACAAGTTCTCAGTGTTAAATGTGATCATAGTGTATGTATCAAATGCACCAATAAAATCAATTAATATAAATGATGCATTTGGGAGTTTGCACCTAAGGGGAGGATTCTCCGAATCTCTGTGAAAGCCATTGTTCCCAGCAATGGCTCTTGCAGGTATGGGCAAAAAAGCATGTCATGGGCTTTTAATTAAATATAAAGATGCTCAAGTTCTTCTTGAAAAAGATTCTTCTCAAATTAAAGGTTTTTCACTCTTGACTCTGTAGTAAGTAGGGTCTTGTGGATTCCAAAATGACCTCAAGGCATTATCTTTACTCTCTTGATGTGAAGGGCTTCTCTTCATTTAATAAGGTAAATCTCAGTAAACACTTTAACTTTGACCTCTACTACAAATGTGCTTACTTTCTGGCCAAATTTGTCAAATCCTTTGCTTTTGTGCTTTAACTCCAGAGTTATACGTGTGTTGGGCTAAAAGCAACCAGCAGTGTCTGTATCACAGACTGAATATTACCAGATAAATTAGTTCACCATTTTTATTTTATTTTTGAGACAAGGTCTTGCTTTGTACTTCAGGCTGGCCCTGAACTCACTATGTAGCCCAGGCTAGCCTTGAACTCATGGCAACCTTCCTGCCTCTGCCTCCCAAGTGCTGGGATTACAGGAATGAGCCACCATGCCCAGCATTGTCGTATGTGCTACTGAGGATCAAACTTGGGATCTGGTGCTTGCCAGGCAGGTGCTGGAACCACTGAGCTAAATCTCTGGCCCTGAACTAAATCCTCAGCTCACTTCACCATTTTAAAATTTGGCAATATATAATATCTTAGGGCATGGGTAAAATGTCAACACATTCTTTTTTGGGGGGAGGGAGCAGTAATACAAATTACTTATAGTCTAAGTTTCATTAGAGTCCCTTTTCCCTTCCTAAATGTCCCTGAGCTTGACTTTAATGGTTCCTATTTCTTTCATGATTCTGGTCTTCTGAGCTGTAACCAGAATTTCCTGTGGGGCTATACTTACAATATTCCATGGTATCTCTATTACATATCTCCAAATATAATTTCCAAACCACTCCTGGAAACCACTTAAAAGGGATTCTGAATAACACTATCAAGTGTAGCACAAAAACTATCCTACTTATCAGGTACCAGTTTTCTGCATTAGTTTTGCCATTGCTAATACAAAAGAAAAAAAAAAAAAAACATTTGTTTTAGCTCATAATCTCACAAATTTCAATCCATAGGCTGCTGGTGGTATGATAGCAAAGATGGTATGATAGAAGGATTAGGTTGAAAAAGTAGGATGCTGTTGGTAAGATGAGAGATTTTACTTTTCTTTCATCCTCCTTCCTGACATTCTGCTTCTGGGCTTTCATGAATTGAGCAGCTTTCCTCTAGCAGGTCCTTCTGTCACGTCATTTCTGCTTCTGAGCCAGTTGAACATGGGATGAACCCCATTAAACCCTGAGCCCCCCCAAACCTCTATTTTTTTTATCTTTATTGGTGCATTAAATATACACATCATGATTGCACTCCATAATGGGGATTTGTACCAGTATAAGACACAACTTAATTCTCATTTTTTTCCCATAGCCCTACCCATCCTACCACCCCCCTATATACATAAAATTTGTTTCCTTACTTTTTTGTTACAATCTCAACATTGTCCCCTTTCACCTTATTTCACATTGAGCATTTTCTATTTCACAATATATAACATACAATGCTAGGACTCATTTACATCTTCATTTTCTCATACCAGAGAAAAGATGCGATATGTACCTATCTGTGCCCTATTTATTTCACTTATGAGGATATCCTCAAGATATGTCCATTTAGTAGAAATGATTCAAACTTATCATTTTTTATGGCAGAGTAGTACTCCATTCTGTAGAAGAACCACAGGTTTTTTAGCCAGTCTCCAGTTGATGGACACTTGGGTTGTTTCCAAGATGTAGCAATCACAAACTGGGCTGCTATAAACATGGGTGCACATATGTCACTGTGATATGAGTCTTTTAATTCTTGTGTGTATATACCTAGCAGGGCAATGGCCAGGTCAAATGGGACCACCAATCCTAGCTTTTTGAGGACTCTCCAAACTGATCTCCACAGGGGTTGTATGAGTCTACAGTCCCACCAACAGTGGAGAAGGGTTCCTTCTTCTCCGCAGCCTCGCCAACATTTGTCGTTGGCTGATTCTGAAATGGCAGCCATTCTATGTGGAGTGAGATGAAATCTCAATGTTGTTTTTATCTGCATCTCTCGAATGACTAATGATGTTGAGCATTTCTTCATATGCTTCTTAGCTGCTCTTACTTCTTCCTCTGAAAAATATCTGTTCATTTCAGATGCCCATTTTTGAATTGGGTCATTAAATTTGGGTGG
>PVIR01039743.1:0-13726 GCA_004026965.1 Petromus typicus
CTTTGGCCTTAACCTGACTGAGAAAGAACTAACTCTGGGTAATAGACAGATTCTAACTCAGTATTAAATCTTAATGATGTCAATTCTTTTGAAAGGGTGAAAAAATACCAAACTCCCTGCATTGTGTTTTCCTTGCAGACTGTGAACTACTTAAATGTGATGGCATAGGTCAAATATTTGAGGTTGAAGACTGCTTGTAGGTCCATGGTTTCTCCTTTATTCCATTTTTGAGATGCCTCCAGGATAAATAACGGGCAAGCACATAGGAATATGGCTACACAGGATCTTGTTTCCATGCTAAGTCAAACACGGAAATGTCTGGTGTTTCTAGTAATATGTTTATTTTGTGAAAAGGATATAAGATCAAGGGACTTCTGTGGCAACTATCTCATTTTTAAATAAAGGGAGCAAAGCATCACAAACAAAATATGCTACTCTGCTATCTTCCAAATATCTCCAAAAATCCTTTCAGTCAAGCAACAAAAGCTAAATTCCTGAATAAATTCTCTTATCTTCAAAATGCGTGCCAAGGTTTTGGAAATCCTAGCTTTGGGACATTAACCAACAAGAGCTTCCATTCTGTCACTTGGAAAAGCTTCTCAAAGTCCCACTAATCAGAGCCTAGGTGGAGACATTGTTGTATAAGCCTTTGCTGATCCCCTGTTGATTCTCATGTGCTCTGGCCATGGCGGGGTAGATATTCCAATGCACTTTGTCTTGGGAGCCCTCACCTGGGATGCTCTCTTCCCTGGCAGGCATTTCCACCTCTTGTTGCTAAGATCTGGTCAACCCAAAATACATCAGCTAAATCACTGGGTTGGTATTTCAGGATTCATACAGCTCCCCAATCCTATCCTGCCCCCAGACAACTGGAGATCCCACCTTCCTCTCCAAGACTTAGCCTCCACTCAGATTCCCAATCTCATGCCCAGAAGCCTCTTCAGATGTCTCCTCTATTTTCCTGATTTTCTTTCAAAAACACATATGTCTTCCTTATGAATTCTCTAAATACATTTTATTCAGTTAGCTTGACACTCACTGTTTCCCTGTCCAAACTATTTATCCTTTTAAAATCTGGCATCTATCCTCACTTATCTACTGAAATAAAGCTAATAACTTTTAATAAGAAAGGGCAATTATGTCTTGTAAAATGATGAGATGGGAAACTTCTTACATGAAATACAATGATCCTCTCATGTACACTGGAATCAAGCTATAAATGACACTGAATCAGCATGTACCACGACTTTCATTATGGTTTCAGTTTAAAACAATAGTTCTTGAGCGGTGTGCCTATTTATTTTAGGTCATTGCTATAACTGTGTGATAATAAACATATATGAAAATATTCATCTATAAAACAGAGGGACCAGAATAAATATTTCTGATGATCTTTGTGAATCTATGTAGTAGCTGGTTATCATTCTTTAATTCCCAAGAACAACTATTGTCCATGCACTAGGTTAGTCCCAGAGTTGTGCAAAAAGGAGAAAGACATGCTATTTTCCCTGGCTCCAGTGCACTTTTCCAGAGTTACCTGTGAGTACCGTTTCCAGTTTAACTTGTGTCTATGTCATGATAGCACCTGGTCTCATTTGCCACTTTTATTTCTGGAGCATTTTCATTTTTAACACATCATTTATTTTTCCCATTGTATACATGAGGAAGCTGCTGTTGGGTCACGAGACTAAGATCAATCCAGAGCTACTACGATGTGAAGGCAGGTTCTTTAATTTACAGTGACATTCCTCCCTTCCCTTTCTACAATAATGAAAAACTTTTCCTTTGGGACACAATTAATTCCTGGAATTATCTTTTATTTAATTCCTGTATTACCTTCAACTCATGAGCTATCTTCTTACTGCACAAGATAAAGGCAGTTTCTGGATTTATTCAAGGGAAAAATGTCAAAAGTACTAGCTGATTACTGGTACATTTGGTCAACAATTATTTATTTAGCACATGACATGTACAGGTTCTAGGGTATCCTGAGACAGTAACACCAGGCAAGACACGCACAGCCCGTGTCCTCATAATGTCAGAACCACATAATGTTGGGGTTCAGTGAAGAGAGGAGCACACAGACAGGTTCCCCAAACCTGTCAAAGTCACTGGGATTCGTTCTCTCAGCCCACTCCTACCATTTGTACATTGGCTGAAATTTACCAGCCTTATTTTTCCTTCTCATTCTAGAGGCATATCCTCTATCTGTATGTTATCGTGTCTCTTCAAAATGTCACCTTCAGGACTCGGGATTTAGCTCAGTGGCCCTGTGCCTGCCTCTCAAAATGTCCCCTTCTTCATGGTCTCCTATCTGAACCCCGGATCTTAGAGGTGATCCCCAATGCTTTTCTCATCCACAGAGTACTCCCAAAGGTCCCTCCTGTGGCGTTCTGTAAAAAAAAATCTTTCCCTGAGAAGTAGAACATTCTCTTGGTTATGTTATCAATCGTCCAAGATGGGACCAAAGAGCTAAGAAGCAAAGGGCATGCTATTGAGTTTTTTAGGAATGCATTTTTGCAAGCAGTGTGTCTGTGTCCAACTTACATTATTTTGCTTCTAGGATCAATAGAAGTATATAAAACTTTTCCATTTTCTCCAAAACATATATTGTCATATAACTGACAATCAGAACAATAATAATAGTAGCAAGCAAGTGATAAATCAAAATTGACTAGGGCAGATGTTGAAAGGGAATTTCATACAAAGACTGGAACTTCTGTTAGCTGAGAACACACATTTGTCCATTGTTAAAATGTACAGCTTTCTATACAGTCTGAAAGATGTTACTGTCATTTTAGAAAACAACTTGTACAAAGTATCATTTTCATCTATAGTGATTGCTAATGTAGGCAGATTGGGAAATTTCAGGGAAGATTTGATGAGAAGGGGAATGAAGCACATTATGAGATTTTATGTACTCATTGCATTGCTAGACCATGACAGGTGGGGGAGATCTGAAAGGATGCAAGATGTAAAAGAAAGTCAGGCAATGACTTCAAAGTCTGTGCATTTCTTTGATCATAATATCTACCACTTTTTCAGAGAATTTGCTAACATTAATTACTCTTCACAGCCTTCACATTAAATAATATCAACAGCTGTATTTTGTCTTCTTTGGTGAAGATGCTTAAAGTTAAAAGATTGCTCCTACCTGGAAAGGGGTCAAAGGCAGTGTTAGTGTCTAAATCTTGCATTTACAACACACCATTAAGAGTTTCAGTTTTGAGGAAAGACAAACTCAAGTTCAAATTCCATCTCTGTCACTTAATATGTATGTGATCATAGGCCACTTAACTATGTGAGCTTCAGTCTATCTGTAAAGTAAGAATATGTCCCAGATTGAAAATCGGAGCCAATTAATTGTCCACCATTCCCTGTATCTATCCTTATAGCCACGTGGCTTCTTCAGCCAATGATATCTTATCAGGAATGCTGCATGCGGAGGTTGAAACAGACTTATTAGGTTCATTTAGAATTTGTGATCAGAGCTTGTAGCTCTGCAGTTCCCCAAGAAGCTAAACAGCCCAGCTTACTGGGGGACAAGAAAGACATGGAGGAGCTTATTTACCACATTCTTCTCAACCCTGGCCTCACTAGACCAGCCTGCAGAGAGCTGAGCTTTACATGTCACAATCCATCCTAGCCAAGATGAGCAGATTTGTATAGTCACTGTTATGATTTGGAACTAAAATGCTGGCAAAAGTCTCGTGTGTGTGTGAAAGGTGATTGGATGATAGATTCAGAAGCTAAATGTAATGCTGGGAGGCATAATTGGGAGTGGGTCACTGGGGCATGCATGGGAGTATTCTTTTCCCTGGATCATCCCTTCTCTTACTGTTTCCTGGTGGCCATGGGTTGACCAGATGTCCTCAGCCCATCTACTTTCTCCATGCCATTTCTACTTTGGAGCAAGCTAACCATGAGAGAAACGTGAGCCAAAATAAGTTTCTCCTCCTTTAGGTTGTAGGTGTCAGGTATTTTGTTCCAGCAACAGGAAAGGGACAGAGACATCCATTATGCCTGATGTATGATAAATAAGTAGTTATCTTAGTATGCCACTAACACTTCATTACGTTTTTGTGATGCAGTACTGTATGACAATATGTTGCTCATACATGATGGTGTTATCAATTTAAATGGGAAAATATATACAATTTAAAATGGAAAATAGCAATTAAAATGGGAAAATATATACACTTATGTTGCCACTCATCACAAGTACCCAAGAATAATAAATACTGACATATGCTGTTCTTCTGGAGAAGAAAATCACATAAAATGGGACACTGAAAATTTACCAGACCTGTTTCATTGATGACTTTTAGGAAATTGCATCATTTAACTTCCAGTTTGGGGAATGGGCCTAAATGATGGTCCAGTTGTAGTACGTGTTAAGCTTATAGATATGATGAGATGCGTTCTCAGAAGCCAAATAGTTCTTTTCTTTCTAGAAAATTTACTTTAAGATTTTTTTAAAGATGTAAACAAAATGCACATGGGGGCACACACGCACACGTGCACACACACCTGCACTAAGGACATTCAAATTCTCAAACTCCTGAGAGAAGACAAAGCAGTCAGCCTCATAAATAAACCCAAATTCATAGAGTTTTGTTCCAGTGAAGGCACTGGGCAGGGAACGATGTCCATAACTGTTCTCTTAGTTCTTTTCCTATTTGGGTAATCTTCTTGAAGTAGTTTAGTATGATGGGGAAGATGTGAGAGTTCTAAAATTTAAATTCTAATCCTGTTCCTCTCTGATCTTCAGCAAGTTAAACTTTACAAACTTCTATGACCTCACTCCTTAAGTGGGAATAAGAACAGTAACCTCCTAATGTTGCTGCTGCAAGGATCGTATAAAATTACAGCTGCAAAGCCCTCAGAGCTATGCCTGGCACACAATAAACAGTCAATAAATAGTAGCTATTACTAGGTATTCTAACAGACGAGTCTGCGTTCTCTCAGCTCTATTTCCAGCCAGGCTAAAGTGTGTGATGGCACCATTATCTATTCTAGGTGAGCCCCAAATGACTTGATTCAAAAGGTCACTAGCATTGAACAACCCAGAGCCGTGGTAGATACACACCAAAAAGAGAGTCTCAGATTTCACACTTCAGCATAAGGAGCAGCCACACCACGAGAGGAAAAAGGGGCCAAGAGGGTTTGGCTAAATGCTAACAGTGACGTTTCTTCATACTTCTGAGCTGTCCCTCACCTCTTAGGGAAAAGGGGGGCTTACAGTGATTTCCAACCATGTACTACAGACCTACCCTACATGGACAACTCAAACAGACTTCACCTACCAACCAGGACTCCCCTAGACATCAAGGTCCTTCTTTGTCGGAAGACTTCTCTTATGACTTAGTGAAACTGACAACCAGAACCCTGGTGAATCCTGAGTGTTGCTGTCCTTTTCAGGAAAGACCAAGAATGACACCTAAAAGTCCCACCTTCTCTTTCATATAGCTACTTCCCTCTTCCCCTCTCAACTCTCCTAGGTCAAAGCGACAGCTACTTCTGCCTTCACAGCTTCCATCAGTGTCTCCTTATTTTGCTCTCCAGACGCCGGAAAAGGTCAGGACATGCATTACTTTATCATCAGAGCCACAATCAGCCCCTATTTTGTGTCTCATCCTGCTCTGTTAATGCTACACAACCAGGCGGGGTGAGAAATGAGCACCAGAGGCCAGGACGGCCCAGCTCACACGCCAGCCCTGTAAAATTCCTGAAATTACTGCCACCTTATAAAAGTTAGCAGTACAAACTTTCTCCCATTATCAGTTCAATCTGTTGCTCCCACAGAGATATCTCAGTCCAAAGCTCTTCCCTACACTATGCCTTGTTACTGGCTTTGGTACAGGTTTAGGAGATGGTACTGGAGGATCTGAGCAGGGTCTGGGATCCTGCCTTAGCAGCTACACCACAGGATGTCTGCCAGAATACCTGGAGTGGAGCCTGAGCACCTCCAGTGACTGGTTATTTCAACATTAAGGATTTCATTTCCCCCTTTTCTAAAATACTTAAACATCAACAGAACACTAGAGCCTATCACAACACCAAGCTTAATCACACAAAGTTCAGAAATGAATGTCAGTGCTCCTCGGATTGTCACTCCCCAGCAAAGGACAGCACTTCACAACCCCACACACGCCGTACTGCAGACCCTGAGTGCTAGTCCAGGGGGACACACATGAAGATTCGGGGTTATCCAGGTCTGCAGGGACACAAAGAAAAAGTCCCTCTCCTTCCAGAGAACAACACCACTGGATCCATGCCAGCTGTTAGGATTCTGGCCTCGCGAAGCAGTTGACAGGACCGAGAAAGTGGCATCAAGACTTGAATGGCACCATGGGCTCCGTGCTGTGCCTTGCCTGCACCGCTGAGCTCAGATACACAATTAAAAACAGCATCTTACAAACAAAGATGAAGGATGTTCTGCGGCATTCATTGCTAACTCAGCTTCTGCCAAAAGTAATCGCCATGCAGAGATAATGCCAACAGAATTCGGATTTAAATGTTAAAATAATAATAGAGCCTATGGCTGCCCTAAGGTTAGTTTATAATAAAAATAACTTCTTGATCCTGGAAAACTTATCTGGTTTCTTTCTTCCTTTCATTCTCCACTTAATGACTGAAGTTATTATTTCCATGGTGGTCTCCAAACCACACTTGGTTTCTATGTAGATTGGCATGTCACCTCCAAAAATTTCACCAGCTGCCTTTTCCTCTCAAGAGAATATGATTAAAATATGAATCCAGCTTCTGGACTAATCTAGCAAAAGTTATATAAATCTCCACACAGTGCTCTACTTGCTGTTAAATATGCAGTGTGTCCTCTCTTTCATTTTTTATGCCTCCACAGGAAAGTTAGATTCTGGCAAAGCAGATAGAAACTAGTATCTCCCCTTCCTTCCAATTCTGAGATCTGAGAATAGGAGAATGAGAGTTTGAGTTCAAAATGTAGGTTTCCAAGCTGGAGGGAAACATCTGGAATCCAACTTATGGTCCTGTCGCTGCCCAGCCATTTGGCAGCAATGGCCTTCACCAAAGGGTCGCCACAGACAGAGGGCCCACTCGGGCACTGCCCGCAGAGTCCTCACCCACTTGTCCTTCTGGCTGGAAACCACCCAGACCTCTGAACTCAGCCCTGAGCAAGCGTTCACAGGAGCCACCTCCAGGCCTAGCATGGGGCTAATCCTTGCTCCTGAGGAGCTTACAGTCTAATTACTGTCATTAGGGACCCACTGCGTATTAAACTATGTGACACTAAGTAGGAGTCTGAAGAAGATTATCACCGTAGGCTGGATAGCTGGGAAAGATCTCAGAGAAATCACATAACTTTGAGGGAACGAGTGAAATGACGCTAAGGTTTCTGCCGTTGATAAACGCACTTAGTATAAAGAACTCTCATGCACATGTTTACCTGTGAAGGGGACCTACCTGAGTGGACAGCAGGGCTCCTGTTGGCATCCTGCCAGAGCCCTTTATCCCTAAGAATAAGGGATTCCTCTCAGTTCAAGAGGAAATTCAATCTTTCCTGAAACTCTGAAAGCATGACGGGGACATTGCTGACCCAGAAATCATCATTTAGACCTCCAACACCGACACAGCATAGAAGGAGAGGGCTTTCTCCCAGGCTAGTCCAAAAGCTGGGAGCCTTTTCCTGTGCAGTCAGGGTTCCTGGTGCAGTGATGGGTCTTCCTCCAAAAGGCCAGAGCAGCTGAGGGAAGGAGCAAGGCCTCCTTGGATTCGAACGATCAAGCAACAGATGTTACCTGTTTCAGACACTCACAAGTCACACCGGGGGGGTTTCAACCTGTGCAGATAACAGCAACATTGTACTTGTTCTTCCTTAATTATTAACTTTACGTTCATCTGCATATTTTAACTAACCTCTCAGTATGGCAGAGTAAAAATGTCTATGGGTCAAAACTCAGCCATCTTTTCTTCTGTTTAGTAACAGAACAAGTAGACAGAAGCAAAAGCATTTTTCCACGTGGCAAAGTTGATTTTCTTTTCCAAAAGGAAAGCAGTCAAGACCTTCACACTTAGCTAAATGTTCTTTTATATTTAGCTAAATTGCTGACTGACTCAACTAGTGCAGTGGGTTAACTCTGAAATCTTCCATCAAAGTAATTATCAGGTAAAACTGAAATATATTGCTGTTTCTCTCCTTGAGAAGGATTTGTTTTTAACACTGGAAGAACAACTTCATTTCATTCCACGTGTCATTTGCGGTTGGATTTTCCATAACATAGACAGAGGCCTTAATCTGACTTTTTTTTCCCCTGTGGTGGGGATTAAACCCAAGGCCTTTACAATGAGTACACCCCAAGATCTTTTCACTTCTTATTTTGAGACAGGCCTTTGCTAAGTTACCCAGGCCGGGTCTGATTTTTCCATCCTCCTGCCTCAGCCTCCCAGAGTGGAGAGTTATAGATATGCACCACCATGCCTGAGGGCTCGCTCTGCACTCTGGCCTGAGTGCTGACAGTGGGTTGCAATTGGTCAAGGGACAGGGCTGTCTGTGGGCGCTGGAAGGCTGAAGGGGGTTCATGTCCTCCCAGCAGTTCGCTGAGAATAACCCAGCCCACTTTTCTCTCTCTGAAGCCTCCACCTCGGGCCTGGTGTGCATCACTCAGCTCTACGCATCTCAGCCATGTACTTGCTCCTCTTCCTCATCTGCCACCTTTTGGGGAATGAGCATGCCGTGTCACTGCAGGCCCAGGGCTCTCCCACACCAGCAATTCCAGTAACATACAGCCAAAGCACTTGCGGCGTGTTGTGCTCCCCTGGACACACACCTAGGCGCTTCCAGGGTCATGCATGATCCCCGTGCTGGCTTCAGTCCCAGCCGCTCTCCAAAATGACCTTGCTCTTCACTAGGGATGCTCACAAAGCTTCCAACTCTTTTCCTCATTGGGATGGTAGCTTGTAATATGGCCATGTGATTTACTTTAAATATTTTGTGAGCAAAACTGCTGCATAACTTCTAGGCAAAAGCCCCTCTTTCCCCACATATGGCCTGTGATCAGAAGAACAGGCCCCCGGTGAGGCTGAAAGAAACACAGCATCTCAAGCCCTCCCAGATTCCTGACTCAGATTCCTCTTCAGTCAGCTCCCCCAGAACATCATCAGCATATATAACACATGAAGTCCTGCCCCAGGAACACAGCATTGTTTGCCATTTCTTTTCTAGCAGTAATTGACATTCCACATAGATGTTTCATTAGCCCAAGGTTGTTTGACCTGAGACAAACTAGGGAGGAAGCAGAAGAGGAATAAACCTTCAATCAAAGATATGAACTCCTGAGAACTGTTACAATGACATGACTCAATCCATCCTAACACAATCGATTCATACTCCATGACCCTGGGCAAGAAAGTTAATCTCCCTGGTGTCAGTTTCCTTGATAGAAAATGAAGATAATAGATCTTACTCAGGGGCTCATTATAAGGATTAGTGAGGTACACTGGAGCAGGACGTGGCACACAGTCTGCTCTTGGTAAATGTTGGCTCCCTCTCTGGGGCTCCACCCTCACCTGAGTCATGTGGGGTCCCAGCCTTTGCACATCAGTGACTGGGGGTCGGAAGATCTCTCCCTGTCTATAATCCATCCAAGCCACACATGGAACATGAAGACCCACCCTCCTCCGAGAGAAAGCAGGGCGTTCATTGCAGCTGGGCTGCTGGGCAAGCAGCCCATGCCCGTGTCTTCCTCTCAAGGTTTGTGCTGTGCTCCAGTCTGCCTGTGCTGCCCCTCCCCCTCACGGACCTTCCCACATCCCACCTCCGTTATGCACCATACTTGTCCAACATGCACGTTAAGGCTTTGTCCTGAGCTCAGGGCCAATGCCGAGCAAGCGTTTCTCTTCCTGTGTTTTCCCTCCAAGATCCCAACATAGAAGGTGATCAAACCTGCTGCAAACAAAACCGAGGAAGGCACCGAGAGGTAAATGGTACAGAGGGCTCTGTTCATGTTCTGGCTTTTAAACGAGTCCAATACACTGATGACACTCTGGTAACTGTCATGTTGACATGTCCTGGATGATGTTTTTCATTAAATGTATCATTTATTCTAAATCAAAATAAAATGGCAAGTTACTTTTTCTCATTGTCATGCTCTTAAAATCTATATAAAATACCTCAGGCAGAATATTTTTTACTATCTTGATTCTCTCCTTCATATTTATAAACCAAGTTTAAGAAAAAACAATTCATGGTATTAAAGCCAAACTGCAGTGAGTCCTGCTAAGCAGTTGCAAAGCCAGAGAATTTCAAACAGCACCTTAGGGTCCACGGGCATCATTTCACCTTCTCCGGCCAGAGGGCAACGAGTCTTCTTCAGGGCCAGGGCCAGATGCCACAGAGTTTAGGTCCATGAGCCGCACGGCTATTGTGGCACCTCTGCCTCTGTGACACCCAAAGGCAGCACGGAAACAAACGGACTCAGCTGTCATTCTGAATGATGTTATTTATGGACACTGAAATTTTATTTCCATGGAAGGTTCATGGGTCACTAGATATTATTTTTCCACCTATTTAGAAATGGAAAACATGTTTAACTCACAAGTGGAATAAGAAGAGGTGCCAGGCCAGGTCTGGCCTCTGGGCATCCTTTGTGGGTTTCTGCTCTGGAGTCTCAAGTTCATGCTTTAATTTGTGGGGGAAAACAATCTGTGCAAACTTAAGGAAGACTTGATTTAGGGGAGAAGAGATTGGGCTCAACTCCAAATACAGAAAAAGAGGGATCGATAACCACCAACCCGGATGAGCAGTCAGTGGCGGAAAGAGGAGACATAGAGGGTAGTGCCTGCCGAGCTCCATCGACTTAGGCTTCTTCCTGAAGGCAGCAGATCAAGACCCTGCACGTCAGAGGTGGGGCTGAGGAACCTGGTCCAATCCTGAGGACGCCATTCTCAAGAGCCCTGCTAAATGGGCCAATAGACCCCGGAAGGAGTAGGCCGAGGCTAAGGTCTGGGTGAGAGGATCCCAGCCTGACTAAAGCTTGGCCCAGGAGAGAGCCCTTTCTCCAACTACACCAGACACAGCCTCCCTGCTGGTCACTGATACACAGGATTTAGTCTGGTAAAAATCCACTTCAAAACTGGGTGAGAATTAAATCACATGAGCCTGACTTTTGTTCGCTCAACTTGAAAAAACACGGGATCCTAAAGATGTCAAATTTCACTGCAACTTATGCCAGTATTACCCATAAAAATAGCGTCGCCCATTGAAGCTTTCTTCACTGCACACAATTAGCAGCTTATGAAGTCAGGAAATAGTTGGCGGTTGTCTTCATAGATGAAGTCAATGGAGTCTCAGTCCTTTGCCAAAAGGCAGGGTAACCAATTGCTGATGCCTTTTCTCCTCGAGGCTACTCAAGGCCAGTCCATGCAGAGTGACTAGGAAGACAAGCTTTGGCTTCACCAGGGACTTTTAACAGGAAACCTAAGCTGCTTTTTAAAATTAATAAAGTAATTTTTCTTTTGAAAAAATAGCCTTGGCTTTTGTTATTTTTACTGATACTCAAGTAGCAGTGCTTAACACATTCTAAGTCTAGATGTCTCAATGGAAACCCCAAAAAACTTGTATCTATGGCCTCAAGTTCCATATCCTATTGGATCACTATAGGCCATCCACGCTGTCAGAAATATCTTTGATCTACTTGTCTGAAATCCTGTCAGTTATAATGAGATTTATAAAATGATTGCTTTTGCTGAGGAGAAAGACAAGAACTTATTCCTGAAGGTTCCTTCTAATTTTTATTAAAACAGTGCTGTTTAAAATATTCTTGCTAGAAAAAGAATTGTGAATTTTGGCACAGCAAAAAGGGGGAATGACTGGTTTTAAATTTATGCCATTGATTTTCCTTCCCTCTTTTCCATCAGTGTCAAATACATTTTCTTTGAACAACTATAAGAGAAATGAGCAGTTCCTCTCTCCGCAGACTGTTTACTGCAGTGGAGAAGGAGAAGAAAGTAACTGCACAGTGAATCAGGTGACCAGCATTCTCAGCACCTGGGCAGGCAGGTGGCCTTTGTAAGAGTACAGATGTGACAGTCTGAGGGGAATGTAATGTCACCAGCACACACAGCCTGAGTCTAAGGGTGAGGAAACACCCAGAAGGTTCCCAGCCAGGACTATGCTGTCATCTAGAAGAGCGTGACGAAGCAGTAGGGACAGAGAGCATGATGGCAGCTGAAGCAGCATGAGGTGGAAGGACAGTTATTAAAAATGTCCATGTGGGAGAGGGTGCAGCTGTTCAGTGACAGGGAGCATGTCAGTATGGCTGAGGCTCTGGGTTCAATCCCCAGCCCTGCAATGCATCAATCAATTAATCAAGTAATAAAATACAAAGAGAAGCTAAAGATTCAGAGTGACTTGGTGCCACACTTAACTCTGGGATTAATGTGATACTGAATGGAAGGGAAGGAAATGCTCTTAGGGGCATGATCGGGCCAAGTGACAAAGCTGGGTATCAGTGGCACACTAGAGGACACCAATGTCAGATTTACCGAAATCGCTAACCATGCAGTGATTATGGAAGAGTTTCCGAAGCTTAGCAAGCACCAAAGTTCCTCAGGGTAAAGGGCCATGATGTATGCTGTACGAAACTTTTCAAATATAAGGTTTGAAGAAAAATTAACAGATCTCACCTACTTTGGAGTTCTTAGTTATTTCTCTCCATAACATTCCAGATACAACACAGAAAGAGGGGTCTGTGCCAAATAAGAAAAAGTACAAAGACGTTTTAACATGATCCGTGTCAGTGACTGAAGCTTGCCCACGTGTGACACACCACCCTTTTCTCAGCAAAAATAAGCAAGCCCCCTGGCTATCTGGCAGCTTCGATGTAACTATTTCTCCCTCATTTCTTAAGAGGGCAGTGATTCTAAACTTTCTATATCCCATAGCTTTCAAAACTGTCACACACAAAGCAAGACTCTTTGCTAGTTTCTTAGAGATGCACAACCAGTGTCAGTCAACTGAGTGCAAGATCTCACACTGGGACAACTTCATAGTTTAAGATGGAGAACGCCGAAGCGGGATCACTTCTTCAGAGATCCACATTCCTGTGGAAACTGTTGGCCGAATTTGACATTGCCCCTGCGCCTACAGGTGCTGACATCTAATCTGTAAGATGTCACCTTCCCTGAGTCCCCCACAAAAGGATGGAAAGAACTATGCAAGTGTCTATAAATTTAGTGTAGACATTTCTGAAAGTTGGACACTTGAGAGGAAATTTAAACTGTGGCAAACCAAGATGACATTGTTCAGCCACACTTAGGAATCAGGAAGCACTATTACTCACACCCCAGAACACAGCCAAAGCAGGGCACGTGTGTACCGCAAGGCCCTTGGTGTCCTTTCTCATTTCTTGCTTTCTTTGATTCTTTTAATGGTGACTACTTCCGGAATAAAATATAGTTACACTACTTTTAGTTGTGTGTTTTTATCTCAGTCTCTTTTTTCATTTTCCTCCAAATTTCTTTTTTTTTTTTTTTTGTTTGTTTTGTTTTTTTTTTGAGACAGGGTCTCGCTTTTTGTGGTTCAGGCTGGCCCTGAGCTCAGCCTCTAACTCACATCACAGCAATCCTCCTGCCTCTGCCTCCCAAGTGCTGGGATTACAGGCGTGAGCCACCACGCCCGGCACTGTGGTATGTGGTATGTGGTACTGGTTGCTGCTGGGCGTGAGTCTCCATGCCCAGTATGGTATGT
>PVIR01039744.1:0-13747 GCA_004026965.1 Petromus typicus
TAAAAGACTAAGTTTTTATAAGATTTATTTTCAGAATACAAATTGAGTTACTATGTTAATTTTGAAATAAGTTGTTTATCTGCTGTAGTACATTTTTCAATCTAAAAGGGTATTCTAAGTTCTTCAATTTTTTTAAAAGATCAGACAGTTAATCGGGAAGCCTTAACTTTCTACATTACACATTTCTTAATGAAATTGCATAGGTTTCTTACAGAGTTCTTCCTGGATCTAATATATTTAATGTTTAAAGTTTGATAATTACAGGATTTCTTTTTTTTTACTAAAAGTAAAAGAAAAGTCAAAGTCTGTGCCATATTTATTTTTGAGGGAGAAATGACAGGCCTTTTTGTAGGAGAATGACCTCTCTTTGTTAAACTAATGTACCTTACAAAGAACAAAATAATAACAAATGATCCTTATATAAAAGGTCTGACATACAGCCAGAAATACGAAATTCATGTAGTCTTCAAGTCTGAACAGTTGTGAGAAATACCAGATTTTCTCTTAGTTTTGTTTTAGAGGATGTGAAATCTGAAGAGGGTAATGTTTATTCCTTATTCTACCTGGTACAGTTTTTCTTTAACAGTGTGAATGGCTTTGTGCATGGTTATCAAAGACAAACATGAAATCTATGATGCTGATCTCACAGAATGAGTAATGTACATTTACATCTTTGTAGCTTTTATACTTTTTGGCGCTATATATCTTCATGGCCTTGCATCTCGGTGAGCAGAATTGGGAACATTTGCATAGTTTGGTTAAAATGTTTTTTCTAAATAGCAGACATTTTATTACCCTAAAAAATTCCTGTTGCATTACCAGAAATTTTACACTGAAATGTATTTCTGTACAAAAATTAGCAGCAATAATCCTCTGTTTGGGGCTGAGTGATACATAGAATAGTCATTACTTTTTATTTTAATAATATATAATTATATTTATCAAAGATTTAGAATAGGATCAAATTTTGATGAGGTTAATTTTCAGAGTATACCTTCTTTTCACAACAATATCCTTTGCTTGAGTATGTTTGCAGGAGGAGCGCTGCCTTTAAAAAAACACTAGAAAGCGGCATGTTTTCCTTGTCCTTCCTTTTTTTTGAGTGTTTTTTTTTTTTTTTAACTGGAATGCTACAAATCTTATTTTTAAAATAATACTGTGGAAAGTGCAGTCCTCATAATTTCTCGTTGTCAGCTTTGTGCTCCTTTAATTGCTTACAGCAGTTTGAAGGCCCTGCCCACAGTGTGGAGCAGTGAACTTGCTGTCTGTGCACAGATACTCTTTCTGTCATTATTATGCAGAGAGGGGTGCTATCCTTTGTGCTTTTGAGCCGTGACCAGCACTCAAGTGGGTTAACATTCCAGAAGTGGTTTTTTTCCTTGATTTCTACTTAGCAGTCAAGCTATGAAAGTACAGTACAATTGGGATATAATTTTTAATTTAGTTTTGTCTTTTGAAAATCTTTAGTTGTCCATATGAACTCTGACCTTGTTGGCCTCTGGACAGTTTTGCTTAGTTGCAGTTTAAGAAATGTGTAAATGGCTTGTAATGTTTATCTTACTATGCTTTCAATGTTTATTAAATTATTTTCCATTTAATAGTGTCATATTTAACTGGAAGTGCTATATCCAGTATCAGTTTCTCCATGTAAGGGAGAGGCAGCTCCACTTGCGTTATACAACCTCATGTTCTGAGTCCATGCCTTGCTTACACAACGTAGAACAGATGCTAGTTAGTTTAGGA
The DNA here is from genome assembly GCA_004026965.1 of Petromus typicus. NCBI lineage: Eukaryota > Metazoa > Chordata > Mammalia > Rodentia > Petromuridae > Petromus > Petromus typicus. The sequence goes on from PVIR01039744.1 coordinate 1,744, forward strand.
TACCCAGAGAGTCAGCCGTAGCCTGCATTGCTGCCTGTACGTTTTGACTGTGCTGCCTGCAGGTGCCGAGTCAGATCAGAGCAGCACAGGAGAGAGGAGAAGGGGACGCTGTGTCCTCGCAGACTCCCCACGCGTGAATGTCCTCCAGCGTGGCCTTCCCACAGTAACTTGCACTTTTAAATTCTGAAGTTCTAAACTTTACAGAATCCTTGGTAGATCTCAGCCAGTGAGATTAGATTTAAAGGTGAAATATTTTTGCCCTGGCCTCTGTTGTTCTGTTTTACAAATCCCTGCTGTCAATTTTCTTACTAGTTAGTGGTGGCTTTTACTTATTCTTATTTACTTGTTTGAGTCTGCATTTTCTTTCTTAAAAGGCTAAACTTTTCCCAGTTGAATAGAGATGGTTGCTGGTTTCGGGAGGGGCAGTGCCACATATGTATAGAATGTTTCCAAATCAGGACTAGAACGTCCTTCCTGTAAGTGTTCTTTAGTAGGAGGAGGGCGTGTGTGGTTTTGTTTTATTTTTTTCTTGGAAAAATCCTCTTCTCTATATTATTTTGTATGATTAAATGTCATCTTTTACTCATAGGTTTATTAAGAACACACCAGCCCTCCAGTACGTGAATCAGATTTTGCACACCTTGTTTATATTTTTACCTTTCTTGTGGGCACTTGGGACTCTGCCCCCACCTGATGCTCTTTTCTTATGGGCAATGGAGCAGGTTTTAGAGTTTGGCCTTGGAGGCTCATCTATGTCAACGCACCTACGGTAATTTAAAAAAGTATCACTGTAATAATATGTCACTTCCTCCTAGAGAACACAGTAAATCTTTTTTTTCCTTTTCTGTCCAGGTTGTTAGTAATGTTCATCATTTCCGCTGGAACCGCTGTGACATCATATTTTATTCCCAGCACTGTCGGTGTGGTTCTTTTCATGACTGGACTTGGGTTCCTACTGAGTCATAGCCTTAGGGATTCAAGTTTTGTCTTCAGACCCCGCATGACCAGAAAGAGAGCAGGAGCCAAACCTCAGACTGCACCCCGGGCTTCGGAAAGATGGTCTCCGTGGAAAGAGCTCCTCCTGCACGCCGTGGCGCTAGTCGTGGCTCTCTTGGAAGCTAGTCTGCTGCATCACTTCGCCGGGCTCTCACAGATGTCCAAAAGCAGTTCCCAGGCTGCGGTTGGCTACTTTCTGATGCTGTTACTTATAATACTGTTTACACTGAGAGAAATTCAAAGTGTCTATATCTTGGGGATTTTCCGAAACCCTTTCTATCCAGAGGATGTGCGAAATGTGACTGTTTTCCGAGGAAAACAAGCAAAGCTCCTGAAGGCTGGTGTTGTCAGACAGATTTTGCTAACTCTAGGTATGGTGATAAAATCTAGTCACGTTGTATTACAAACTGTCTCTGCAGTGCTCAAAAGTATGATGGTTTTATGCTCCATATTCTTTGTCTTGTTTATTGGGTGTTTAGTTCACTGTTTAACTGTACTAGTAAAAAACTGTTTGCCAAAATAAAGTCTGGTAGAACAGGTTACTCTGCCGTAACTAAAGCCGTTTTTCTTCGTTTTTAGTGTCACCCTTTGCCATGATAGCGTTTCTTTCTTTGGATGATTCCTTACAGCAGCTGCACTCTGTGTCTGTCTCCGTGGGATTCACAAGAGCATTTCGAATGGTAACCCTAACGTGTACTTAGTAGTATTTTCCAGTTGCTAAGCATAAGTCTGATTTGAATTCTGGCAGTTTGCTTAGATTATCCTATTCTACCTGATAAAAGCAGGTCACTTCTGTACTGCAGGTGTGGCAGAATACAGAGAATGCTTTACTGGAGACTGCCACTGTAGCAGTACTTCATTTTCTGATCTCAAGTACAGACTTATGGTGGAACAGCAACCTAAATACAGGAATGAGACTCTTATTGGTAAGTTTATTTTTAATGGCTTGAGATATACTCACATACCCGGACATTCACCCATGTAAACATATTCTTCAGTGGTAAATAGTTAGAGTTTTGTAGCCACTGCCACCAGGCAATTGTTTTACTGTCCCCAAAACAAACTTCACATCGGTTGTGGTCATTCACCATCTTCTTTCTCCATCTCGCCCATAACTATTCCGGACCCGGCAACCACCTGCTTTCTGTGTCTCTAGATTTACCCCTTCTAGACATTTTACTAACTGGTGATCTTTGCTAAATCGAGGATCTTTTGCATCTGGTCTTTTTCACTTCTGTGATCACAGAGTTCATTTATGTTGTAGCATGAATTTGTTTTTTGTTGTTATTTTTTTGATACAGGGTCTCGCTTTGTAGTTCAGGCTGGTCCTGAGCACAGCCTCGAACTCAGCAATCTCCTGCCTCTGCCTCCCGAGTTCTGGGATTATAGGCCTGAGTCTCCACGCCCAGCACTGTGGTGTGTGGTTACCGGGATCAAACCTGGGCCTTGCACTTGGCAGGCAGGCACCTGAACCACTGAGCTAATCCCCAGCTTCCATGTATTAGTTTTTAATTCTTATTTCCAAAATAGCCCACTGAATAGATAAACCACCCTTGGTTGATTCATTCAGATGATGGACATTTAGGTTGTTTTCCCTTTTCACTGTTAAAGGCCCATTGCTGTGAACCTTTGTGTGTATGTTTTAATATGGACGCCTGTCTGTATCTCCCTTGGGAATTTCTCTGTTTAATTCCTTGAAGTGCTGTGGAAGTGGCTGGAGCATTTTATATTTCCATTAACACTGTATGTGATGAGGATTCAAGTTCTTCTACCTCTTTTTCAGGATTGTTAATTTTTCATTCGAGCCATAGGCATGAACTACTGCCTTGTATTTTGATTTTTCTCTGATTGCTAATGATGCATCTTTTCATGTAGTCCCTGAGAAATGTCTGTTGAAGTCCTTTGTTCATTTTATTTGGACTGTTTCGTGTTTATTATTAAGTTGTAAAAGTTTATCATTCTAGACACAATTCCCTTGACAGATATTTAAAATATGTAAACATTTTATCCTATATTTTAGATTGTCTTTACCTTTTCTTGAAAATGGCCTTTGAAGTACAAAAGTTTTTATTTTATTTGTATTTCTTTCATTGCTTCTGGTTCTGGTGTCCTAAGAAACATTATTTCCTCAAAGATCTTACTTCAAAGTGCTTACTTCAGAGCGTTTGTAATTTTAATTTTGCAGGTAGATCTGTAGTCTCCTTTGGATTAATTCATAGGCAATGTCAGGTAGGTTCCAAATTTATTCTTTGGCATATGGACATACTGTTGTCCTCTCGAAGAAACTGTCACTCACAGTGACTTTTTATGCCACTGTTGTCAAAAATCAAATTAAAATTTATTTCTTGAATACCTTGAGTTTTCTGTTCATCTGTATGTGTGTTTTTAATGACAGTACCACACTATCTTGGTTGTATGTATTAGTTTTACAGTAGCTTTTGATGCTAAGAAGGGTGAGTACTCCAATTTTGTTATTTTTCAAGATTGTTTTGATGATCCTGAGACCCTTGCATTGCTGTATACTTATCTTGGTACTCATTGTAATTGGTTCTGGGAGACACAGCACACACCAGATTGTTTCGTTTGGGAAGATACGTGGGTCAGGAGGCCGGCAGCACTGACAGGTTCTAGCTTCTGTCAAGTATCAAAAAATGATAAGTATTGAGTCAAAATTTTTGTCCCAAAACATAACGAATTTCAAAGTCGTTGAGTATCAAGATATTGAATTATTAATTAGCTTATAAATTTATTCTAAAGAACTTTGGAACTTTGACAGGAAATTCCTTGAATCTGGAGATCAAGTTGAGAAATAAAAATATGGTAATATTTTAATATTTATTTGTAAATATTCTTCTACCCAAGAGTATGAAATGTTCATGTTCCACGAGATGAAGAGCTACTTAGTTAGACCTTCAATTTATTTTGCTTTGTAGTTCTCAGTGCAAAAGTCTTATACTTCCCTAAAGTATTAATTCGTATGTATTTTATTCTTTTTCATTATATCATAGAATTTTCTTATTTCATCCTTTGGCTTTGTGGAATCCTATAGAATATAATTCATTTTTTGTGTTAACCTGAAACTTTGCTGCACTTCTTTAGTCTAATGAATTTAGTATATTCTTAAAATATTCTGCATATGAGGAGATCACTTACAAATAGTTTAACTTCCCTTATAATTTGGGATGGTTTTTCTAAATCATGATAACTGTAACTCTAATATATTCTTGAATAGTGGAACCTGCTTCATGATTGGTGGAAAGACTATTATACTATTATATTCAAGAGTGTTCTTGAAGAGTATATTCTTGAATAGTAAAAGTGAATTATTTTAGGAAGTAAATATTCTATCTTTTTCCATGAAGTATATTACTATTTTTTTTCCTAAATATGATAGCTAAAGATTTTTGATGGATGTGTTTTATCTGGTTGAGCAACTTCCCTTCAGTTATCAAAATTTTTTTTTTTTACCATGGAAGTTGTTAAGATTTTATTAAATGATTATTAATGTCTTTTGAAGTGGTGATCTAGTTTTGGTCTTTTAGTTTATTAACATGGTGTAATGTGTTGATTGAATTTTTTTTGTTAAGCCTACTTTGCATTTTTGGAATAAATCTCATTTGATCATGCTGTATAATTCCTTTCCTATGTTTCAGAATTGAATTTGCTTGTATTATAATTACATATATATCTCACAAGAATGTGTGTGTGGGTGTGGATATCATGTATATTTCTCTGTAGTTTGTTTCTTCACAATGTTGCTCTGGTTTAGGAATCAGGAGCACATAAAATGAGTCAGCAGTGTTCTTTACTCTGTCTCACCTGTATTCATAAGACTGTGTGCATGCATGTGTGTGTATGCGTGTGTATCCATGTCTGCGGTTCTCTTTATGATATTATTCTCTGGTTTAAGTTTAGAACCACATGAAATGAGTTAGGAAGTGTTCCTTAGTCTTTTATTTTCTTGAAGAGCTAATAAGGACTGGGATTTATTATTCCAAAGTGTTTTGTGGTATTCAGTGTATGTTTTAAGTGCTTTATAAGATGTGTTTTATAATATTGAAGCTAAAAGAACCTCAACTCTTCTGTGAGTTTTTCTTGGGAGGTGGGGTTGAGACAGGGTCTCTCTGCATAGTCCGGGCTAGTCTTGAATTCACAGCAGTCCTGTTGCCTTAGCATTCTAAGTACTTAGACTATTATTTCTTTGAATTTTTAAATTACTAATTCATTCTCCTAAGTTGGGCTAATGGTACATCCCTATAATCCTAACTGGGAAGCTGAGGCAGTTAGATCACAGGTCCAAGTCGAGCCTGAGTAACTTAATGTTTTAGTGAGAAAATACAGGACTGGGGATGTAGGTCAGTTTGAAGGTTTTGGATTCAATTCTAGTACTGCCAAAAAATGAAAAAATAAAAACAAAAACCCAAAACAAAACAAAAACAAAGAAAAGGAATCACAGGGTATTTCCTCAAAAATACTTGGATAATGATAATATTATATGAGCTTCTTCATATGATTTTGAAAATTCATGAAAAGCATTTAGGAGTAAGTAAAAATCATGTTTATGTCTCTGTAGGTTGGTATCATACGTGATCGTCTGATTCAGTTCATCTCTAAATTGCAGTTTGCTATGACTGTACTTTTGGCCTCATGGAAGGAGAAAAAACAACATCGAACAACAACTGCCACTCTATGTGTACTCAATCTTACCTTCTTTCCGTTTGTGTTGGTCATCGTAGCTCTTTCTGCACTGCTGTCCTCTCCCCTACTCCCACTCTTCACCCTCCCTGTGTTCCTGGTGGGCTTTCCCAGACCCAGCCAGAGCTGGCCGGGAGCTGTGGGCACTGCAGCTTGTGTGTGTGACGACACCATGTACTACGACCAGATGGTCCCCAGGCTGACCGCTGCGCTGCAGACTGCGATGGCGGCTGGGTGTTTAGGTAAAGTCAGCGATTGTGCTTCAGAAATCCTTACGCACACAAAGTCCAAAAAGCGAGGGGGCAAGGGGTTGTGCGGTGGGTAGGGGAAGGGGAAAAAATGAGATTTGAGTCATGTCATATCATATACCGGTACAAATGCTCAATGCTGAAAGTGACTATGATGTGTATATATAATGTACCAATAAAGATTTGAAAAAAAGAAAAGAAACATACTAAGGATTTAATATAAACAAAGGCAAAAAATAAGTGAACACAGAAAGGAACAGTCTACACCAATCATGAAACAGGTTCCAATATACTGACTTGCATTCAGATAATTTCTATACTATTATAATAGTGAAAATCAGAGACTTTTTTTTTTTTGAGACAGGGTCTCACTTTGTGGTTCAGGCTGGCCCTGAGCTCAGCCTCAAACTCATACACAGCAATCCTCCTGCCTCTGCCTCCTGAGTGCTAGGATTACAGGCGTGAGCCACCATGCCCAGCACTGTGGTATGTGGTTTTGACTGCTGCTGGGCGTGAGTCTCCCTGCTCAGTATTGTATGTGGTTACTGGGGGATCGAACCTGGGCCCTTGCTCTTATAAAACGGGCACTGGAATCACCGAGCTAAATCCCGGCCCCAAAAATCAGAAACATTTGCACTGTTTATTAGCAGGGAAATTAATATTATAGTTACGTTAATGCAGGGAATTCTGACCTCAGTTACAGCGAATGAACTTTATAGTCAAGGTGAGTGCATCTCAAGAGAACAGTTTTCAAAGAAAAACTAAGTTTTAGAAATATTTTGATTGTAAATTTATGTAAATTTTTAAAACCACAAAATAATTATATACTTAGTACACTTATATAAAAGTACCCGAAATCTTTTACATCAGTGTGGAATTGATTCTTATATATTTAATATTTTTCTAACTTACTTAACATATGTTTAACCTTTTGTATAAGCAGTGTTATATATTATCATAGTACATTGTCTGTTGCAGCTTCTTGTGCAGAGCTTAATTTACTGCCAGCATTATGCAGTAAATTGTTATTTCTGCTCATTACTGACCTACTGAGAGGGTAGAAGGAGTTGTAAATCAGTTACAGTTGTGTTTCTAACACTGAAAAATTATATGGCAAAATAAAACATGCTGAGAGAATAATTTACTTTTCTCTAATTTGTTATAGGTCTCATCTTACCTGGATCTCATTACTTGGGTCGTTTTCAGGATCGTTTAATATGGATAATGATTCTAGAACGCGGCTATACATACTGCTACATTAACATTAAGGTCAATGGGAATGTGAATCTTTCCTAGTATTTTTTTATAGTTCATATGTAAAATTTTACTTGTTATATGTATGTCAAACAGTAACTCAGTTTGAAAGAATATCTTTAATTACCTGTAAATACTCCTAGCAATTTTTAGGGTATATTTCAGTAATAAATTTAGGGTATATTTCAGTAATGAATTATTTCAGTAATTACAAGTGTAATGATACTGAAATATATTTCAATATATTCTATATACTGATAGCTGCGTGGTGTTGATTATGTAACAAAATATACCTGCTCGCTTTTCTTCCAGTACTTACCCATGTGTAGTGCAGCATTTTGAAAATAGGCATCAGTAATATTTTCAATTCCTGTATCATATATGTAATCATTCTCATCTTAATAAAAACTTCTCACCTCACTGCTCCTACCTGCTGTACCCTATTTCTGTCCTTCTCTTAAGAGGACAATCCCTAATTAGATTGCCATCATCAGCTCCCGTTTCGCTTTTCCAGTGTGTCGTCAGCTTCCTCTGGGTGTCTGATGTTGTCATTCCACCAGAATTGCCCCACTTCCTGTTACGTTGCTAAGTCCTTCTGTCTGTTCCCGAACTCATCGCACTCAGTAGCACGTGACCTCTTCTGCTTCACAGCTGCTCCTGCTCAGTGTCTTCTGAGGATTCCTGCACCTCTTAATTGTCTTTGGAGACAAGGCTGTATTTCTAGTTGTTCAAGCCAGTAGTAATGAATTCACATTTGATTCATTTTTTATTTCGATACCCAGCATTCATTCCAACTAGAGATCCTGTTGGTGTTGCCTTCTACATATCCGGTATCACCTCCTCATCTTGGCTACCTTCGGCTCTTAACCAGATGATGGCAGTAGCTTCTCAGTTGCTATTCCTGTTCTCCTATACTACACTGTCAACTGAAATAGTTTTAGATGCAATTCAGATCATGTCACTTCTGTACTCTAATCCATACAGTGGACCTCTTCGTGCGGTGTGAATGCGACGGCTATAAATAGGTCCCTGTTCCGTATTTGGCCTCTTACTCTATTCTTGCCTCCTGGCTATTCCTTCTGGCCGAGGCACTGTTCTTCCAGCTAATCATACCAGCCACCCCCTTACCACCTCACAGTCTCCGCTCAAATATTTGCTGCCGTCATTTTGCCTGTGGCCGTCATATTTAAAACTACAGCCCCGTTCCCACCCCAGCAATTCCAACCTTGGCTCGCCTCATTTTTTCCTTATTTTCATAGTACTTATGCTTCTAACAAACCAAGTAATTTACTATTAGTTTTATAATTGATGCCTTTGTTCTTTATTGTGTAATGTAGGTGACACAAGGACAAGCACCTTTCTTAAAAAAAAAAAAATTTCATTCAAGAATTAGACAGAGCCTGAAATAGTTCCTGGCACAGAGTGGGCTTTTAAGAAATATTTGTTGAATGAGAGAATGAGTGAATATTATATTGTAGCACAGATTTGGTGACATTACTCCTGACCAAATTTCTGTCCCTTTGGAACAGTGGTTCTTAAACAGTAGTCCCCAGATAAGTAGCAGTAGTAGGAAATGAATACAAAAATTTTAAACTTTGGTTTTTGGTGACAATCTCCCACTGTGTAGTTCGGTGTGGCCTGAACTCACTGAGCAGTACAAGTTGACCTTGAACTTGCAGCAATCTTCCTGCCTCAGCTTTGCATATGCTGGTATTATAGGTGCGTGCCACCATGCCTGGCTGAAATGAAAATACATGTGCCTCAGAATGGGCCCACCACACTAGAAACTCTAGGAAATTATGGAAGTTGGCTTTGAAGAGTGCTCCCCAGGACTCTGACTCACCCAGGGGTTGATAGGTTGTGCTGTAGTTTAATCTGCACAATCAAGAGTTTCCATGCAAATCATCAAGGGTACATCAATTGGTTAATGCTGCTCTACGAAAATCATACCATTTAATAATACCTAATAATGTTACTTTTTTTTTTTTTTGGTCTTTTGTGCTAAAAAATGTACTTCAGAGTGGCAGTCTTTTTTATTTTGAAACTTTGTTTAAGCTATGCCATTTACTAACACTTAAACAACATCTTCCACTTCACAAAGCTTAAATTTAGCTAATTTCAGTAAATAGGTTTGTAAATATTTTCTTTGAGTGAAAAGAAGTCTGAGAGGTTGCATCACCTACTTAAGTTGTGCACCACAAACTGGTGAAGCCAAGACTTAAAACTTGTGCTCTGAAGACCTTAGTACTTTTGTGGAAATAAAAACATAGATAAGTTAATAGTAATAATACTAAACGATAAGCTTGGATACAAGGAAGTTACCAAAACCTATTTAAAATTAATTTAAGAACATAGTCATAATACTCAACACTTATTCCTGTATTTTATTTTGTTTTATTTTATTTTATTTTATTTTATTTTATTTTATTTTATTTTATTTTATTTTATTGAGACAGGGTCTTGCTTTGTAGTTCAGGCTGGCCCTGAGCTCACTGTGTAGCCCAGGTAAGTCTCAAACTCACAGCAATCCTCCTGCTTCTGCCTCCCAAATGTTGGGATTACAGGTGTGAGCCACCACTCCTGTCACTGTGGTGTGTGGTACTGATTGCTGGTGGGCTTGAGTCTCCAAGCTTGGCATTGTTGTATGTGGTTACTGGGGATCAAACTCGGGCCTTTGTGCTTGTGAGGCAGGCACTGGAACCACTGAGCTAAATCCCTGGCCCTCAACACTTATTTCTTGTATACTTGCTATGTACCAGTTACTGGTTTAAGCACTGAGAATATAGTAGTAACCAGATGACCTCTGTTTTTTTGGAATTTATGCTAAATTATATGGCACAAACAGTTATTACATAAATGTATACTGTGTTATTTAAAAATCTGGAAAAAAATATGACTAGTCAAATTATGACATGGACATTCAATAGTATAATTCTCTTAGTGTCCTCTAAACTGGGGTAGAAAGGGTACAAAACTACTAAACAAATGTTATAATTCCACTTTTGCCTGAGTTAATGTTATGTGATTCAATCTTGACAGTAGTCTTATGTTCATATTCAGTAATTTTCTGATTTCTAATGGAAATTTCTTTTAAAATAGTGGTAGCATTTCTAGTGGAAATTTCTCTTAAAATAGTGGTAGCATTACTTTTAGTCTCTTAGTATCAAAATATCAAATGTAAAGTTTAAGGTGTAGCTCTTGGGTTACAGAAACTTTTGGTCATTTTTATTAAGCCATCTAATGGTATTTATAAGACTAGTTACTGTTCTCTGTGTTATAAATGATTGAACCCAAGTCTTTTTATTTTCCTTTTAGGGATTAGAATTGCAAGAAACATCGTGTCATACTGCTGAAGCCCGAAGAGTGGATGAAATTTTTGAACATGCTTTTGAACAAGAATGCCCAAAAGTATGTTCCCTTAATGAGCACTTCGGGAATGTCTTGACACCCTGTACTGTTCTGCCTGTGACGCTCTATTCTGATGCCAAGAGTGTCCTATCCGGCATAATTGACTCTCATGAAAACTTGAAAAGCTTTAAAGGTGACCTTATCAAAGTGCTTGTGTTCGTCCTCATTCAGTACTGCTCCGAAAGGCCCAGGAAGCAGGAGAATTTTCACAACACTGAGAGGGAAAAGGAAACATCGCTAATAGTCCTGCCTCCTCTGAACACTTCACCATGTCCCAGATCCCCAGAAGATAAAGACAGCTTTAGCTCACAGACTTTCAGTGACTGGTCAGATGATATTTTTGGTGATGAATCAACTGTCAAAAAAGGAAAAAGCTGGTTGAAAGACTTTCCTGGTACAGTGGTGCCTATTCCAGGCTCAGTAGAGTCACAGAGGGTTGCTGATCTTTGTACAGGCACCACTTCTGAACACAATCTTTACAAAGCAGTGATGTTGGGATATCCTGCTATGGACAAAGGAAAGAAAGAGAGCGTGGCTTCCGTCCCTCTCACCGAGTTCAGTTCTCCTCATTCTCACTTAGTGAGTTTACCTGAAGAGTGGCGGTCTAGCTGTATACCAAGCTCCAAAATGAAAGAGATGAGCTCCCTTTTTCCAGAAGGCTGGTATCAGTTTGTCTTAAGTCAGTTAAAATATTTCCATTCCGAAAAGATGACCTCAAATGCACTGGAAGAAATTTCAAAGGATGAAGTTTTAAAAAACTTGTATGTTCATACAGTAATGGCTTGTTATTTTGGTTTGTTGGGAATAGACAATATCGTTCCTACTCCTGGCCATATATTAAGAGTGTACAATGGTGTTTTGCCCTGGTCTAGTGCCTTGGATTGGCTCACAGTAAATCCAGAACTGTTCCAGTTAGCTCTGAAAGCCTTCAGGTAAATCATTTTCATTATGTATACAACTGGTAACATAGCATTGGCAGAAAAATGTTTTGATTTTGTTTTGAAGAGTTTTTAAAATTTAACTGGAAGACTTCTTCAGTTATAATTTTTAAAATTCACTCTCAGAGAATGAAAAATATTAGTATACATTGTAACTTCATTAGCAGTACTCTTTAATTTCTGCCTTTGCTTCTGTTTGTGTAAAGGACCTGTTTTTTACATGACTGGCTAGATTTCTTCACTCATACTACATCATTTCTCCTTTAGCTCTTAGAAATTTGCATGATTTGGCTTCAATATTAAAAATACTGATCAAATCTATTTCACCTATAGAGTTCATTTAAAAATTCTCAAAAATTGTTTGGTTTTTCCATTTTGCAGGTATACTCTGAAACTGATGGTCGATAAAGCGAGTTTAGGTCCAATAGAAGATTTTAAAGAGCTGAACAGCTGCCTTGCAGAATA
>PVIR01039745.1:0-13743 GCA_004026965.1 Petromus typicus
TGAACATGATAATACCTTCTCCCACCCCTTAAAGCACAAATTGGTCCCCCGGAAGTTGCCTTATCTACTGATGAGAAGTCCATTTCTATTGTTCTGACGGCTCCAGACAAATGGAAGAGAAATCCGGAAGACTGTACCATTTCCATGCAACAAATATACTCCAATCTGAAGTACAACGTGTCTGTCTATAATACCAAATCAAAAAGAATGGTAAGCCTGAAATGGAATGGGGCACATAATCTGTGCACCACTTTCTGTAGCTGATACTGACTGGAACCAGCAGCCTTGATACTTTAATCCTTTGCACAAGGATCCAAAGGTGCACTATTCAAAAGACAGGCTTTCCAAGGTAAGGATGAAGTGGATGTGTAGAAAATTTACATAGCTGACTGCAGATTTTCCTTACAGAAACTCCTGCCAACTGTGTGTTGTTGCTATGGGGGTGCACAGCAGTTGTGCACCCCATTTTCACACCCCATGTTGTGCCTTTACTTGCACAACACCTCTTGGTCAATTTCCAAGAAAGCTAAAAAAACATACTAACAAGAACACAAGACAGAGTAAGAGACTCATCCTTTTGTTATTTTGTAGTTATTCTTAGAATTAGTACAGTTCCTAACCATGCTTTGCCTAGCTAAAGGAAAGGCTATTTTGAAAACCATTGCTGGAAAGAAAAATAAAAGCTTATAGTAATAGTAAAGTATCAAATGATATCTCAGTCTGACTTCCTTCTGGGGTTTTCTGGAGTGGTCCTCAGATCTTTAGTTGTATCCACTGTAACCACTGTTTGCCATTCTCTGCTCTAGTGGTCCCAGTGCGTCACCAACCACACGCTGGTGCTCAGCTGGCTGGAGTCCAACACTCTGTACTGCGTCCAAGTAGAGTCCTTTGTCCCGGGGCCCCCACGCCCTGCTCAGCCTTCTCAGAAGCAGTGTATCAGTACTTTGGAAGGTAAGTTTCAAAACATCTTGGCTGGTACGAAGAAGGAAATCTGATTAAACTGGGAGGAAGTGCAGCTGCTTACACGAGGTTTTGACAAGTCCATGTCTAACAGACAAGTTGAGACAAAGGCACAAATAGCAATCATCTCAAATGCATGGAATCACATTCAACTGTGCCATGGAGGATGGCCAATGTTTGGGAGTGTTGTTGGCCCTGGGGGAATCTCGGTGGAGATCCCACAGTCCACTGCCAACATTCCTCCTGTGGTCACCTGGCTTCCTGCCTTGGGAAATGAGCATTCTGTTGGACATGACGGTGTGCACCTGTGATTCCAAACCGCTGGGAGCCTGAAGCAAGAGGTTCATAAGACTGAGCCCCAACATGGACAACTTAGTGAGAGCCTGTTTCAAGAAAAAAGACTTCATGTACATCTTTTTTATTCTTTAAATCAAAATCACTGTGATCAAGAGAAGTGGAATGATCTTCAAAATCATCTGAAGGTTTTATTATAAGAAACAAGGCACTATCTTAGAACAATTCTGCAGCAGTTTTATAGGCCGGGTATGACAGTGCAGGTATGCACCTATAATCCTAGCTATTCAGACAGCTAAGGCAAGAGCACGGCAAGTTCAAGCTCAACCTAGGCAACTTGGTAAGACGATCTCAAAAAAAAAAAAAAAGATTTTTTATAAGGGCCTGATGTAGCTCAGCAGTAGAGTATTTGGCTAGCACACACAGGACCATGAGTTTAATCTCTAGCACTAAAAAGAGAAAGAAAGGTTAAAACAAAAATTGTTTTGCCTCTCTTGGGAATGTAAATGACTTCAGGTTGTCTTCGGAGACCGCTTGCTTCCATGAGGGGCTGGCATGGGCAAATCAGTAATTACGCCCACACTCGTCAGTTGTGCCTCTCCTTCTTCTTAGATGTCTGCTTGCCATGTTTTCTCAGCTGGGTGCAGGAATTGTGGGTGAGGACACTGGGAGATATGGACTTGTGAGCAGGTTTTTGCTTAATCTTTCTGTCCCCAAGGGAAGAGGAACTTGAACTCAATCCTTGAAAATTGAAAGAAAATAAATCCTACAGCTTGCTTACATCAAATGGCTCTCCACCTATTACTCTTCTTCTTTCTTCCAACAGAGTTTACCAACTTAGCCTGTCTCCTTGGTTCCAGCCCCCAGATACAAATAAGAATCTGTGGTTCCATTTATCTCTCTCTCTTCATAACTCCCCATTTTATAACACGAAATTATTCTGAGGAAAAGAAGAGGAACATTATGGACCCACAGCAAAAGTGAAAGGCTTTCCTATTGAATCTCTGTCCCTATCATACCTTTTCCTTTAAAATGAAGGTTCCCCTGCTATGTTACAAATATGAAATGCCAAGCCAGCAAAAAGCAAAACAAAGCAGATTGAAGAAATCATTTTTGTATTTGGAGAAAGTGCTTTGTTTACCAACAGCTTGATCTATGCCAAATGGTAGGAGTGAATTTCCAGTGAAAATCATTTACTTAGTTGGCAGAGATGAAGCAGCTGAAGCACAGACTAAATTAAATACTTCCCAGTTCACAGATGGAGCCCACTTTACCACCCGTGTGGGAAAAAGAACAAAAAAAATAACTGAATTCCATGTCTGGTTCTGAACTTTCCATGATATCCAAGCTGTTAGATCACTGTCAGTACTTTTGGCCCCACCACTGGAGATGAAACCAGGGCCTTTGTACTGAGCCACATCCCCACCTCTTTTAAATTCTTGTGAAACAGATTCTTGTACATCACTAAGTTACCCGTGCTGGGTGCCAGCTTGTGATCTTCCTGCCTCAGCTTCTGAGAACTTTGGAATTACAGTCTTGCGTTATCAGGTCTGGCTCAGAAATGCCTTTCTCTGACACCGCTGCTTTCCAAAACATCAGCGTTCCCTCTTCTGGGGCTAGTCTCTGGAGTACATACTTGCTCTCACAGTATCCTAATCCTTAAAGTAGAGATACAATTTACTAGGTTTATCCAGTAAATGTACTCGCACATAGAAAACACCACCAGTCATTGTTATCACGGCTCCTCTTAACGAACATGAGCTCGGTGCAGTGTGAAAGGCTTGCAGTAAGGCTCCAGTGCAACCCGAAGCAGGCTAAGTGGTGTTCAGATACCCACAGCACCCTCACTGCAGCCTTGGCTTGTGCTGTGTGTAACCTCGTGATGAACACACTCCTTGGGGACCATTTAGCGTAGAAGGGGCTGCAGCTAGCCCTCCACACTCACTTTCCCACTGGCTGTTGCTGACATCCTCACTACCCATGACTCATGTTTCCCCTCTGTAACTGGACTGTTAACTGAGCAGTGACTCTGCTGTTTTCAAGAGCACTGTGTTCGAGTGGATTAAAATGCTCCCATGATGTGCTTGTCGGTTTTACTAGTATCTAAGGAGTACTCATAGCCTTTTTTCATTTGGGCCTTTTTTCTACTGTGGGATTAGCCAGAATTATCCAGAGAAACAAGACTAATTAAACGAATTAATGGATAGAAAAAGACAGACAGATAGATAGACAGAGAAATTTTAAGGGTTTTTCTCATACAATTTTATCAGCTGGCAAGTCTAAAATCCATAGGGCAGGCGGTGGGCTGGAGACCAAGTGAGGAACTGATGCTACATTTCATGTCCGATACTATCTGTTGACAGAATCACTTCTTCTTTGGGAACATATCTTTCTTTTTTTTTTAATGGTATCTTGGATTGAATGTGATCTATCCACATTATTAAGTGTAATTTCCTTCACTCAAAATCTAGTGGTTAATATGTTAATCT
The DNA here is from genome assembly GCA_004026965.1 of Petromus typicus. Taxonomy (NCBI): domain Eukaryota; kingdom Metazoa; phylum Chordata; class Mammalia; order Rodentia; family Petromuridae; genus Petromus; species Petromus typicus. The sequence goes on from PVIR01039745.1 coordinate 3,744, forward strand.
CACCCAAAATAGACCCCCATGGAGACTAACATTTTGCCAAATATATATTGTCCCGCAGCTCAACCAAGTTACATATCACATTACCATTCTCAGCTTTCGGGTACAGCACAAAAGCTTACAAATGCATCACCACCTCTGTAGTATGATGGGCCACAGATGGGCTGGGCCTGTTTTCCTTATGGCCTGCTACCTGGTCTTTTTATTCTTTTATGGACTTTTACTCATTGTGAGCCTACAGCATTGCAGGCCGTGGGAGAGCCTCACTGCCGTTCTTGGCAAACGCCTGCTTAGCCACCTCTCCTCACTCAACCCCAAGCTCTAGTCCTATCCAGAAAATCTGGCCTACAGCAGTTGTGTTGGTTACCAAAATGATGATGTCACAGATGTGTGTCCTCTACTAAATGCATGGAAAAGACTGAGTCAGATGAGTGCCAAAAGACAGTGGCCACAAGAGAGCTTTGTTGTGTGGTTTGACGAGCTGCGAATTACTCAAATAGCAAGCTGTTTACTTTCAAAAAATCCAGTATGGGGGCCGGGGAGTTAGCTCAGTGGTTGCGGTGCTTGTCTTGCAAGCACAAGGGCCCGGGTTCAATTCCCTGGTAACCACATACCATACTGGGTGTGGAGACTCATGCCCAGCAGCAACCAGTACCACATACCACAGTGCCAGGTGTGGTGGCTCACGCCTGTAATCCCAGCACTTGGGAGGCAGAGGCAGGAGGATTGCTGTGATGTGAGTTTGAGGCTGAGCTCAGGGCCAGCCTGAACCACAAAGCAGCGAGACCCTGTCTCAAAAAAAAAAAAAAAAAATCCAGTATGAATCTCAAAGCCAGACAGATCAAATGTCTGCTGAACTGGATCTTTATTATTCTTACTGTGAAGATGCGAGGCGAGTCCAGAGAGATTAAGAATATTGAAGTCTTCCAAAACAAATGATTACAATGTTTAACTAAAATGTAAAAATAAATATAAAGGAAAAATGTTCATGTTTGGAACAACAACAACAGATTACTGAGCTCCCTTACCACACTTAACTCTAGCTTCTCGTGTGTACTTGAGAAGCTCTGTGCTCTTCAGTGTATGGTAAGTGATCTGCCCAAACTAAATGTTTCCACTGTTTTTTCAACTCTCCGTTCCTTCCCCACCTCTTTCTTTTTTTTTTTGGCAACAGATCCAACATCAGCTTTAAAGGTTAAAATCATTTTCTGGTATGTTTTGCCTACATCTGTGATTGTATTTCTATTTTCTGTGATTGGCTACTCCATCTACCGATATATCCATGTTGACAAAGAGAAACACCCAGCAAATTTGGTGAGTGCTTGGTGTGGTGGGTATAGCTGTTAAAATCACACACTCCACGGTCTAGAAGAGATAGAGTTCTCTCAGAGGGTGGAGTAGATTTAAAGTTAGATAGTTGATGAATTTTTTTTGAAGTTTTATACTAGACTATCTCACAAACATGACCAAAGATAAAAGTTCCTTAGCTCTGAAAATTTTTTATGTTTAATACTGGATCATGCAATGTCTGCAGGTATGCAAATAAACTAAGTCATGATTCCTACCTTTGTGCAAATAAAAGCCCAGTCAGGGACTAGAAATTCAAAATAGTACATGAAGATTGACATGAAAACAAACACTGGAAACTCTGAGGACGCAGGTGATACCAGACAGGACCTCTGGACTCAGAACAGATAGAATGGAGACCAAGCCAATTATCATAAGCACATACCCAGGCAAGGCTTTGTACAGGGCCAGGGATTCTTCAGTTGAATTAGGTGTTTAGCTTCAAAGAGTCAGCACTGACCAAGAGGGAGACCAAACAGCTCTCCACAGAGGGGAAGAAGCAAGCTTCTATTGATTTGCCAGCACAGGCCAGGGTCCAATAAGTTCACATTGACCAGGAGCATCATTTGCAAAAATGATTCTTCTTAGCTGTTGATTTTTTATATAGCTGATGCCAACATCCTGAGTAAAACATCCCAGCCCAGTGGGCCTGGGCTGTGATACAAGACCTCTAAAAAGGGTACAAGGATAGGGGTAGAAATGCAAAAGAAAACACATGCGAGCTTCAGTGGGCAAGAGGCCAAATTGATCGTATATGAAAGTCTTGGACAAAACATTTTTAAACGATCAATATGTCTACATGCAGAGGAGCCTCTGACCCAGGGATTAAGACAGCAGAGGAAGCAGCCACAAATGAAGTCAGAGCTGCCAAGACTTGGAGCCCACCGTAGTCACCTCTTAGTTATCTTTAGGCTGACTGGAAGAGTGTTCTCTGCAAAAGCGGCCTTCGGGTCCTAAGGAGTAACCTAGGTAACTGTGAAAACCCACATGTGAGAGGTGTTCTCTCCCGCAAAGCTGGTGGGAAACTAATCATGTATTACCCAGCTACGTGAATTCCAAAATTAGTACTTTTTAGATCTACTAACAGCAAGTGAAGCCTGGAAGTTTATTTAGATTTTTACCTTGATCACAATGTCCTCATTTTGCGTAAACATTCTGCTTCTCTGGTTTTGTATAGTCTCAGGATGGTCAGCTGAGAAAAGCACTAGGGTATAAAAGCAATGTGCATGCTATGAAGGGAAAGAGTGAATCTCATCAGGAGATTCTGTTTTTTGTGGCTGTCCCCACCTTCTGTGCCACTGCAGTGGCCTCGGATTCTCTCTCAGGGGGGTCTTGAAACCCTATGTAGAGATAACTTTTTGCACTGAAGTCCCTTTTCCAGGCAGAAAAAGCAAGGACACAAGAGTGTAGATGGGAGAAGCACATGAGACTGCTAACTTGCATGTTTCTGGATAAGGTGCAGCATGGGAGCTGGGAGCTGGACCAAGCCACGCTCTTCTGAAGAGTGTGAGTTATCTTCTGTCTGCAAGGAGAAGTTTCCCTGAGGTTTTAAGAATATCACACTCATTGCTAGGACAAATTTAAGGGATTTAAGACTAGAAACAAGGAAAACAGCTAGGGAACTGTGGCCTTGTCCAGAAGAGAGAAGACAAGAATCCCAAAAAGGAGAGCGTTAAAGGTAAAAATTTGTAATGGAAACATACATAGGACAGACACAGCCAGAAGGTGACCACTCAGCAAGGAGAAGAAAGAATAATCCTCACACTCCCAGACTGTGCACTGGAGGCTTCCCAGGGCTGAGAAGTACATGTTTAATATTAAAGGTAATGTCTTTGGGAATTACTAAAAGACATCGTCACAGTACATAGATTTGTCCCTCTTGGTTTCACATGTAAAGTTTTCTGTTGTTCTGTTGCATGTAGGTATCAGAGTTTTCTTCTTATTGGCACAGGGAGTTGAATTCACCACATGTGATTTTTTTTAAATTAAAATTTTATGAGATGAGGCTGATGGTCCTATTGTAATGTTAAATGAAGTCACCCCACGGTAGGGTGATTACAAAGATTGTAACATAACTTAGCACTGACAGATGTTTTCTTAGATAACAGGCTCTTCCATCCATGCCCACCAAATTTTTAATTGCAAATGAGCTTCCCCAATATCATTTAGTTTCCATATCCACCATGAATTAGCAGGTGATTTTCTCTTTTTGGCCTTATTCTGGCATGATTAGTGCACAGGGGTGAAAACAATTGCCTCTACCCATGTGTTTTTCTCCCTCTCCACATTGATTTTCCTGCCCACCTAGATTTTACAGCGAAACCAAGAAAACGGTGGTGGCCCAAGTATCCCCCCGGCAGAGTGACAAGTACACAGCAAACTATAACCAAAGCAGTTTCCCAGATTGTGCCTCAGTATTTGCCACTGAATGCATGGCCACATTCAGCTGTGTAAAGGAGAACCAGCCTCAGCCTGAGCCTCACAGTGGGTGGGTCCCCACCAGGGCACCATAGATGTTCTATGCTCAGTGCATAGATGTGTATGCTCAGTGCCTTAATCCCAGGCAGGAACGTTCGCTGTCTGTCCCAACCACAGCCGTCATCTTCATGAGTTAGTAAGAGGAGATCATTCAGACTCACTGATGACTCTACTAATTCTACTTAACAGCTGCTTTTAGTGTCTTTCTAAAGTGAAAAGGTGAAAAATATTCTCTTCTCTCTTTGTAGATTTTGATTTATGGAAATGAATACGACAAAAGATTCTTTGTGCCTACTGAAAAAATCATGATTAACTTTATCACCTTCAATGTTGTGGAGGATTCTAAACTTCCTCAGAAGGATATGAGTCTGCAGGACAAAAGCAGTGACAGATCCAAACTCAGTGACCCCGAGTCTCTCTGGAGCCCAGAGCGCCCCCTGGAGGAGGTGGAAGTGAAACACTTGGGGTATGCCCCACACTTGGTGGAAATTTTCTGTGACTCTGAAGGAAATACCAGAGATGCTTGGCCGACCCACCAAGACTCACTCTCAATAGCGGAGGCTGTGGTTGAATATGAGTGTGATGTAAGAACTGACGTTCATGGGGGGCCTGAAGGTCACCAGTTTAGCGTGAAGCAGGAGGCATCCATACAGGGAAAGTTATCTCAGCAACAGACAGCTTTGGCAAACTTAGGCCCACCAACATTGTTGTGCTCCTATAGGCCTCAGCTCAGTGACTTACACCAGCTGACACAGGAGCACTTGGTCTCAGAAGAGGGACTGGAGGAGGAGCCATTGACCACACTGGTTGACTGGGACCCTCGGACTGGCAGGCTGTGGATCGCTTCCTTATCGACCTTTGACCAGGATCCCGAAGGCAGCCAGCATCATGAGTCTGATGGTTTTGCAGAGTGGGGCCTGTTGTCCAGACTGTATGAGGAACAGCTCTCAGACCGCCCAGAAGAAGATGAAGATCACCTCCTGCGATTTATGGAGGAATGGGGACTATCTGTGCAAATGGAAAATGAACTTGAGCAAGATTTGGCTTTGCCCAGGCTCTACCATGACAGGGCATGTGAATAAAAACGGGGGAAGTACCAGGGCTGAGAAACACACATTCGGATACCTCGATGCCAGTGAGGATGGCTGTCCTCCTCTGCTCCCTGCACTCCCTCGGTCCGGCCTCCTGTGGGTACAGCCTGTGGGTCCTTCGTCATGTCCGTGGGGCCCTGAGGGTGCAAGGGCCGACCTCTGTTTTAGACAGAATCAGCATTCAATGCACGTTTGCCCTGCACAATTGATTCAGGGAGAGTACTGTGGTCATTCCATTTATTATTCTAACAAGCATAATTCTCCAATCATTTTCTGGGTATGTACTATGTGTAGGTAACACTGCAAAATATTTCATAAAGACCATCCATTTTATAAATACCATGTTTCCAGAATTTGTTGAGTATGAGAATGATGAGATACCTAGAAATGTACAACTATGGCGGAGCTTTGATGGTGCATGCCTGTAATCTCAGTGCTAAAAGGCAAAGGCAGAAAGATCACAAGTTTAAGCTCACCCAGGACAATTTAGTAACTTAGGGAAACATTGCATCAAAATGTATAGAAAAAGAAACTGTAAATGACTATTTTGGGATGTAGCTCAGAGAAAAGGTCTTGGATTCACCACCCGCACTGCAAAATAAGTCCATATATAAATATGTATATGCTGCACATATAGACTAGGATGGCAGTACATTAGTCACACATAAAGAACTCAATCCACTGTTCAGCCATAATAATTCATGTTTAGAGTGAATAAATCAGGCACAGATCTTTGTCATGACACATGCTTTTATCTACCTGAGAGATGATATTTGGCAATTCATAAGTAGTTCTATAATACGAGCATAAATGATTATTCTTTTAGTTAGGAAACTGTTCTCTCTGTAATTTAAAAGGAGCTGTTATTACCCCTCAAAACTGAGGTTAAAGAAATGCCACATTTTGTAGTGGAATATTACATGATTTCTGGAAGAATGTTGCTAAAGACACATGTATATAATCGATTAACTAGAAATCATTCAGCAGCTGAAGTACTACATTAATATTATAATATTAAGTATTCTGCTAAGGAAGGCGAGTGTGAGGACTCTGTGGAATATATCAATGCTGAAACACAGAGCATAGAAAAGAAATAGATGAACAGGGAGCATAAGGTTTATTAAAATTTGACATAATTTACTATGGTCATTATCACTGAAATAATGCCTTCCTAGTAAAACTTCAGCCACTATTCCCAGCTCCCTTACCATTTATTTAGAAAATTAAATTCTCCAGTCACACTATATTACAATGTGACAGTTTATAAAGTTGAACCATGTTAAGTTATTGATATTCAGCTGTCTTAGATCTACAAGAAGAGAGGGTGGGTATGATTTACCTTAAGATACATTTATTTTAGCTGTGAATACATGATTTATTATTGCTCCTCAGGAAGACAGAGACGTGTTTCCTCAGCTATGTTTTTGGCACAAGCAAACAACCCTGGTAGGAGAGATGGACGCTGAGTTCATGGTCTTCTGTAATTGTGCACAAATCCAAATAGTTTCTGAGCAAATGATTTAATCTGGAACATAATTATATTAATCAGAATGTCCTGTTCTTTTCAATGTTTCTAGAAATGAGCCTACTGGTTTTGAAAAACAGATTCATAAAAGAAGTTCAGAAGTAAGAGAGAATGAATTGTTATGAAAAGGAAAATCCAAATCATTTGATGAAAGTTTGACTTATTAATTTCATTTGTATAATATTTATTGTTGAGTACCTACTGTATCCCACAGGCTCCTCATCTGTGAAATCAAAATGACAACTTCCTTAGGATGAACAGTTGAGGCACCCAGAGTGGTGACTGGCATAAAATGAGTGACACACAGTGTTTGTCATTATCATTATTAACTGCCAGATAGTATGCTTAACAGTAGAAGGGGGCCGTTTAGATGTATGGCACTGTTTTGATTTACTGACAGGCCTTGCCTATCTTTGCTTTTATTCTCTGAAAGTACAATAGTAATTTTCTTCCTACTCTGTGCCTTCAGATTGAAATCCTCCTGTGGTTGCACCCCACTTTCTGGCTGAGGAAGAGGAGATTTAACGCAGAGTTGTTTTTCCATCTCCTGTCAGTCTGAGCACATCAGAAGTACGAAGTGCCTTTCCAATTTGGCTGTTGCAGGCTGTAGTACTTTGCAGGATTTGCATGCGCGCGCATGCGCGCGCGCGCACACACACACACACACACACACACACACACACACACACACACACACACACACACACAGATATCCCTGACTAGGAGGGTTCGGTTTGGGGTTTTCCAACTTCACAGTGCTGAAGCCATTCACATTCAGTACAGACTGCTCCTAAAGTTTTGAATCTGATTTCTCCCCAGGCTAGTGGTACAAATGAGACAGAGTCCTCTCTCCAGATGCTGGGTGGCAGCGGTCAGCAGTGTGGTCACAAGGGGAGGTGTTGATGCCCTGCCATGGGTTAAGGTTAACCAGGTACCTACCAGCTAGGCTGAAATCACTTGTGTGGTGACATCGATATATGGCTATAATTTGAATCAGTACCACCGAAGGCCTGTATGTTACAAGCTTATTCCTTAGGGTGGCACTGTTATGAAGCTCTGTGACCTTTAAGGGGTGAATGAATCATCCTTGGATCATGAGGAAGAGCCTTCAAAGGGAACTGTGGGACCCAAATCTCTCTGTCTCTGCTTCCTACTTTGTCATACAAATAGTAGCTCCCACACGTACCTCTGCTCTGATGTGCCATCCTTGCCGGAGGCCCAGTTGGATTCACAAGGCTTGGGCTGAAGTTTCTAAAACTGAGCACCAATATAAACTCCTTTACTGTCTAAGTAGCTGCACCAGGTAGTTCATTACAGTGGTGTGAAGCTGACTAAATGCAATTTTTACTTATATTTTCAACTTATGAAAGGAAATAACACCATCATAAGTTGAGGCAGGGTCTGTATGCTCTCACCCAAGTTTATGACAGATCTTTCTCACGAGAGAAGGTCACATCTTAGATATGGTCTGGGAGGAAGCTGCCCTGTACCTTGTCTTGTGTGGCCAGGGCTCACCACCTCCTCTGGGTCTTTCTCAGATTTCATTCTCCGGCTGAGGTTCAAGAAGAGCTGCCAAGTTGAAGGTCAGAGTCTCTGACAAGAACTGCTGGTCATCTGTGCATTCTAGGACCTCATGGACTGCTTCTACATCATAATAATTTCCCTCGTGAAAACATCTCAATGGCTGTCTTTCCATACCTCATCAATCCTGAACTACTCGTGAATGAAAAAAAATCACTACTGTGAAGTAAGTGAAAGACAGAGAATGACATGAAATTGCCTCCAAAGCCTGCACCGTGGAAAATATCTGGTGTCCTGACTGAGCTCAGCTCCCAGGAGATCAGAGCAGCAAAGCAAATCTGTTTGCCTGGGGTGATGAATCTAATGAGAACATTAAACAGAGGACTTGCTCAGCATCAACGGATGCACCTGGTCATAAATCAGAGTCTTTCTGGCCCACTCATTTCCACCTCCACGTCTTCTAGATGAATTCAAGCTAAATTATCTTAGAATTGTTTTTTCTCTATGTCTTTGGGGGAGGGGTGTTCTCCACATTATATCAACCATAAATCTTTTACCTACATTTTTTTCCCAAAGACTTTGCTCACAAACATATCTTTGATTTTTTTAAAAAAATAAATAATGCTATGGTTGTGAGTGTTTTAGTAGTAGTTATTTTTTATTATAGATGATCTGTGTTCATTGTAGAGTAACAAGAAATGGATGAGGAAAAAAAAAAGAAAATTTAATCATAGTAATCATATTAGGACAGAAATGATTCTCAAATATGGACACTTTTTACCTCTAAGGGACATTTAGCCATGTGGGGGCAACTTTTTTTTTTTTTTTTTTTTTTTTTTTTTTTTTTTTTTTTTTTTTTTTTTTTTTTTTTTTTTTTTTGAGACAGGGTCTCACTTTGTGGTTCAGGCTGGCCCTGAGCTCAGCCTCCAACTCACATCACAGCAATCCTCCTGCCTCTGCCTCCCGAGTGCTGGGATTACAGGCGTGAGCCACCACGCCCGGCATGGTGGTATGTGGTACTGGTTGCTGCTGGGGTGAGTCTCCATGCCCAGTATGGTATGTGGTTACCAGGGAATCAAACCCGGGTCCTTGCGCTTGCAAGACAGGCGCCAGAACCACTGAGCTAACTCCCCGGCCCTGGGGGCAACTATTTTTTAATGAGTCAGCTTCTTACTATGTGGCCTAGGCTGGTGTTTTGTTTTGTTTTTTTGTTTTGTTTTGTTTTGTTTTGTTTTGTTTTGTTTGAAATAGGGTCTTACTTTGTAGTTCAGGCTGGCCCTGAACTCACTATGTAGCCCAGGTGATCCTCAAACTCCCAGCAATTCTCCTGCCTCTGCCTCCTGAGTGCTGAGCAAGGTTTTTCTGGTTTGAGGAGGGTTTGTTTTGTTTTGTTTTGTTTTGTTTTTTTCAGTACTGAGGATCAGACCCTTGTGCTTCCAAGGTTGGTGTAGTACCACTTGAGCTAAATCCCCAGCCCTGGCTCAGGCAGGTTTTAGCCTTGAAGACTCAAGTAAGCCCCACCTCAGCCTCCAAGTAGTTGAATTTTAGGCATCTCTACCACACCTGGTTTGGAGACAGGGTTTTTTGTTGTTGTTGTTGTGTTGGTTTTTTGCCACAGCACAGGGAGAGAGTGCCACTAGCATCTGATGGCAAGAGGCTGGAAATATTATTAAAAATACTATGATACACAAAACATCCCTTCGTAACAAAGGATTCACCACCCTCCCATATCAATAGTGCATTGGTGAATAAACCCTGGTGGTGTGGTGGCACATGCCTGTAATCTTAGCACTGGGAGGTTGAGCCAGAAGAATTTCCATGAGTTCAAGGCCAACCTGAGCTATACTCTGAGACCCTGTCTCAAAAAAACAAAATGACAACAAACCTTGTTGTAGACTTTTCACTACATATATGCAAATATTTTTCTCAAAATAAGGGATCATACTGATTTCTTTCATAATTTCCTCCTTGTGTTTTTTTGTGCTCTGTGCAATCCTGGACCTGCCTGTCTCATTCTCCAGTCTCACAGCCCTGTGAGGCC
>PVIR01039746.1:0-13736 GCA_004026965.1 Petromus typicus
TTTCAACTTAAAATCTACACAGCCCCATCCCCGGGTCCGGTCAAACCGAGGCACTGAGTGTGCTTCCGAGAGTGGAAAGGCCATGCAGTAGGACCCAGAGCAGCTCCTGCTGAGCCTCGCTGTTGTAGCCTCTCGGTCTCTTACTCACAGTAGGCAGCGCTGGCGCTGGGAGTGCCGCTCGGGGTAGAACAGCTGCCGAGCGTGAACAGTCGGGGTTTGATCCCTAGCACTGAAAGAAACAAGATTTTATTAGTCATTTTTTCATTGACTGAAAAAATACCCAAGCAAAACAGCTTAAAGAAGGGACACTTATTTTAGCTCACAATTTCAAGGTCTCCCTCGCAGTGAGCTGGGTCAGTTGCCTTTAGGCCTGTGGTGGGGCAGAAACAGCATGGCGGAAGGGCGCGGCCTGGGGAAGCTGCTCACCACATGGCAGCCTGGAAGCAGGGAGAGCAGGGACCCGGGAGGGGCCTGGGGGCAAAATACCCGTCAAAGCCACCCTCTCCATGCCGCCCTCATCCTGCTAATCCTATGGTGCCTGTCCCATGCCTGTCATCCCAGCACTTGGAAGGCTGAGGCAGGAAGGTTTTAAGTTCCAGGCTAGCCTGAGCAGCTTAATGAGAACCTATTTTAAAATAATTTTTTTTAAAGAAGGACAGGATATAGCTCCAGGGAGAGCACTTGCCTAGCATATGTACAGCCCTGGGCTCAGTCCCCAGTTAATGTCCCCCAGGACTGAAATTACTCTGCACAGTGGAGAATGTTAGAGCGAGCCTGGTGGTGCACAGCACCTGGAGGGAGGCTGAGACAGGAGGTTCGCCATGAGGTCAAGTTCAAGGCCAGCCTGAATTACACACGAGACCCTTTCTCAAAAAACAAACCAAACTAAGCCAGACTTGGAGGGACACGCCTGTAATCCCAGCACTCTGCGGCGGAGGCAGGAGGATCAGAGTTTGAGGCTAGACTAAGAGAAAGAGAGAGATAGAGAATACTACAAAATGCCTTTGTGATACCAAAGGAAAGAGAACATAAGATCCTAATCTAGGGGCATGAGGCGAGTGTTGGAAGAGACCTATAAAATAGGGAGTTCCTATTATTAACAAAAAGAATGACGTATTGACGAATGGCACAGCATGGGTAACAACTGGAAGCGACATTCCCACCCTTCTGGGATTTGACCCTCCCCTTCAGTCTGCTCACTGAGCTTCTTGGGAAGCTCTGCTGTGGGGGGACTTACTGTCACCTGCAAGCACAGACAGAGAAGATGGGAATGTGCTTTGGGCTCTGGCACCTAGTGTTTTGAGGTTTTTCTCGTTTTGTTTTTGTGGGTTTGTCCAGCTTTACAGCCCCGGGGATTGAGCCCATCCCCACCCCCACCGCAACCCCGCTGTCTCCAGCTTCCTTTTTTTATTTTGAGACAAGGTTCCACTTGAGTTGCTCAGGCTGGGCCCAAACTTGTGGTCCTCCTGCCATGGCTGCCCAGAGTGTTGTACTGAGGGTGTCCTTACTGAGCCCAGGTGGGTTCCCTGAACGCCCCCGCTCATCTCCGTTTTCTGTCTCCTGTGCCCTGCGTCTTCTACACCGATGCCTACAAATACTTCGTAGTTTTCCAGCAGCCATGAAATCTCTTCTTCCCAAAGCCCAGCATCTCCAGCTCTGGTTCTGGAGGATGCACCTGGGCGTCTATCCAGCATGAGCCCTGAGCTTGGCCGGAGAGCACAGCTCCCCAGGGTCGCAGCCAGAGAGAGCCTCCCTGCATCCCCCCGTCCGCCCCTCCCTCCCTGGTGGTTTGTCTCGATGGTTCTTTGGGAATGCTCCTTCGTGTTCCCCTGGGGTGGCTTCAAAGTCATTCTGGCAACGACTCCACTCGCTCTCCTTGGCAGCTAACAAGTGCTGAGACTACAACTTCTGCTTAAGGAACTGGAGAGATGACAAAGGCCTTGTATCAGGTGAAGTGACAGTGACAGCCGAAGCTCCTCCAGGCAGCACCCCGTCCTGTGGCAGCTGGGTGGGGAGGAGCTTCGAAAGGGCTATGTGGCCTCTTCCTAGCCAGCCGCTGTGATCTCAGGGCAGGCGCGGCCCCTCCCCGAGAGGGCGGAGCCCAGGCAGACAGGCTCCCAGCCCCCACCCCGCAGGCTCTGACTGCTGTGCCTGCTGTTACTTTACAGTTGTTTTACAAGCTCAGATGTTAGTTGAACAAATCTGAGCTGTTGGGGGTGATAAGAAAACCATTTAATAACCAAAAATAAAACCGAGATTCCGGTTCGTGGCACTTGTTTCTCAAATGCTGGGATTGTTCTGTACATTTTAACCTAAATAAAGCAGCTTCTTTAACCGCCCTGTTTTGCCCAGTACTCCAGAGCAGCCCACAGACAGGCGCTACCGGCCCCCTCGTCAGTGTCGGGAACATGTGGGACTGAAGTGATTGGTGCAGAGGCTCGGACGCTGCCAGTCCTGCACCCGACCTCCCAAGCGTCACTCTGGGCCGCGTGAGCTTGAGCATGTGCCCACGTGCATGTGCGGTGCTGAGGACGGAGTCCAGGCCTGGCACGTGCTTAAGTTCATGCTCTGCCTGAGATGCATCCGGGGGTGCTTTGGTTACCCGGACCGGTCCTCCAGGAACTTGCGCCATCCAGGCAGGGACAGGCCAGAGAGGGACGGAGAGCTGCGCAGTGGTCAGTCTGCCCATCATCTCATCAGTGAAAATCAACGTGAGGAGCAGGACAGTGGATATAGGACAGGACGGGAATTCCGGGCAGGACCGCTTCCACGGAGCGGTCGTCAGGGCTCGAGTCAGGAGCACTGCTTTTCATGTGGAAATAATGTGAGACACTGGAAATCGTGGTGAGACATCTGGGACCAAAGACAAAACTGAGATTCTAACAGGAAGTTCCCAGATCCCTGGTCCAGGCATCGCCTCTTCTGTGGGGCTCTTCTGACAATGCTGTGCACCCACATGCGCACACACAAAGACCAGTGCACACACCCACGCGGGCCCACACAGTACTCATGCATGTGCACATATCTGCCGCACCTGCCTTCGTCCACACGTGTCTGTAAACGAGCTAACGAGAGTGGCCGGTGTAGAGTGCAGACCCCTGGGCGCCTCTGGCCAGGACACCGTCCTGGTCTTGCTCTGCGGGAAGAGGGAGTAAAGGCAGCTGTCCTGGGGTCTTTCATGCAGGATCAGCCTTCCCCCCCACCCCCGCCCACCGGAAGTTGGCCGTCGGCCCTCCTCTTTCCTGCCAGTACACAGTGCTTTCATGTAGTCAGGGTAGACTGCAGTTTTTGTTCTCAGAAATCCGCGAGGCCTTGTGGATTTAACACCCAGAACAGGCTGGTGTCACCTCCCTGAGGCCAAGCGATGTGCCGAGTTTCTCACTGAGCACCTGTTGCTGCTGCATCAACACAGAGTGCCAGACATGCTGCAAAAGGAAGACAGAGCACAGAGCAGAGGTGGCGCTGCCTGTCTGTGATCCTAGCACTCTGGGAGGATGAGGCAGGAGGGTGGCAAGTTCCAGGCCAGCCCAGCCAACTGAATAATTTAACAAGACCCTGGTCGGGACCTGGGCCCACACGCAAGAGCACACGGTGGAACCCTATTCCCACCTCTCATTGGCTAGAAAGCCCCTCTGGGCTGCCAGTCGGGCCGGGAATGACTTCTGTCTCACCTTGATGTCTAGGTTTGTCCACCCCCGTTTTGGGCCGATCAAAAGCATCCGCACCGTGCGCGCAGTAGAAGCTGACGAGGAGCTCACTGTTGCCTACGGCTATGACCACAGCCCCCCGGGGAAGAATGCGCCCGAAGCCCCCGAGTGGTACCTGGTGGAGCTGAAGGCCTTCCAGGCCGCCCAGCAGAAGTGAAAGACCTGGTTCGGGCTCCAGAGAGCGGAACAGAAACTCGGATCTATGCACTCCATTCGCCCGCCGACGGCCGACGGGACAACCAGGGACTGCTCGTGCTGTGACGTCACTTCCTCTCACCTGCTCACACACTAACAGGTCTGACCGTGTTACTCATCCTGATAGACAATGAGCTAGCCTCGCAACCGCGGCCTCCGGGAGGCGTCGAGCCCTCGACAGCGACGGCATGATGCTCTCTGGGGTCCACATCTCAGTCTGTACCGCGTTCAGAGATGCCAAATGACAGACTGGAAAGGGAAATGGGCTTTTTGGTCATTTTTCATGGGTGGTTTTTCCATGATGTTTTCCTATGGCCAATGCAAACTGGGCTATCACACTTGCATAAGGGCCATCTCGAGGTAGAGAACTACTACATCTTTATTCTCTAAGTATAGTATAATTTGCCTTTTAACCTTTGATCTGTATCTTGCAATAGAATGGCTTTGTTTTTTCCTCAGTGAACAGAAGCCCACTTTTGAGTCATTTCGTCAGTCCCTTTCCCTGCCTTAGGTATCTCATAGGAGAGAAAGCTTCCCCTGAGTTCTCCCTTGTGGCAGTGTGAGGCCTCTCTGGCTCTTTCTGTCTCATGATTTCATTATTATGTCCTAATATAAAGCACTGGCTCCTAGGGCCGGCATATTATTATAGAACTATTATTCTCGCATGTAAACAAAGGTATCTTTGCTTTCCTATGTGAGAAGAAATGAATTTCCTTTGTCTGCATTAAGTTATGGAAGAGTTGTAATATAAACCTTAAGAAAGAAGTGGGGAAAATTAGTATTTCTCAGCAGTAACTGTGGCAATTTTGCAATATCTTCAATAGTGCTAGTAATTTTTTCTCCTTGGATACACTTTAAATGTACATAACCTCGCACAGTCCAGCTTGTGGCACAGTGCATTGAATTTAAAAGTCAAATAGCAGACTTGAGTTCTAATGCAGAATGCAGAAATTTCTTTTCAATCAGTACCATAAAGGCAAACATACTGATCACTAGGTACAAGCCAAACCTTAACGCTGAAACTCTTTGTCGTAATTTCGAAGTACTTACCTGTGTCAGCGCATTGTAAGCTAAACATTCACCCCTGCGTAGTTTAAGAGCAGCAGCACAGGTCGCATTTCAGCCATTTAAAGCCGTGTAGAATCACAGCTGCAGAATAAGGAGAAACCCATTTTAGTTTAGCATTCTAGGTCGGGACATCCTGGGACTGCTCCGAGTGAGTCCTGGCAGCCGTCAGCACCTGCGCCGTGGGCACAGGTTGTCTTCTGGTGCTGTCAGCAGTGCCACCTGCCACCTGTACCAGTCTGGTCGTGAAGCTAGAGCCTTCCTGCAGTGGCAAAGGCAGAGAACGGGCAGAGCGCCTGTGGGAGCGGGAAGGAGAGCGAGCCAGGCAGGGCACAGCCACGCTTGGGTGAGCAGTGCCCTTCGAAGGCTTCCCAGGAAAGCGCTCGATTGATGGGGGCTGCTCCAGCCTCAGGCCAGATCAGACCCCCGGTCCTGACCAGGCCAGGCCTCCGAGAGCCCCCAGCTGCATGCTGTGGAGCTGGGCGGTGGGCAGATCCCCGCTTGAAAGCTTAAGGGACGTCCTGTCGGGAAAGGAAGTTGTCGGGGCTTCCAGAAAGATCTCCCTCAAAAAGAACTCGATAGAGTATTTGGATTAAAAGGCACCAGGATAGAATCGCTTCTATTCTGTAGAAAGAGGCTGTTCTGTAAACTGTGACAGATGGGGTCATCTCCAGATGTATGATCTGATAGGTGCTCCCCTGTGTCGCAAAATGAATGGCTCATTCCCATCAGCCAGCAGTGGCGCCAGGTCCTCAGCGTCAGAACCACAACTAACATGTGGCTGGTTCCCAGGACGGGGTTGACCAAGTGACTGTGCTGCCCGGAAGAGCCAGAGCCCGGGAGTGCAGGTGACACTGATCTCGGCAGACCCCAAGAGCTGTCCCAGTCCGACCCCTGCATGACTAGATCCTTCCTTAGCATCTTTTCTATGATGAAATATTATCTTGTGTTAGAGTTAGGAATAGGAACTAACTGGCAAGAGCACGTCCCCAGATGGGCTTCTGTAAGGACTAACACACCTGTAAGGACTGAATTTCTGACATAAAGGAATGACGAGTTAAAAGGCATCAGATGAGGAGGACTTGGGTCTTGTAGTACCTATTCTTATTTTAACCCGCTTTATCCCTGGGCGCGCTGAGCACCAAGAAGGAAATTCATTTTTCAAGACCTATTTGAACCCGTCTGGGGCTAGAGATACACTCTGTTCCCCTGGGTTCATCACACTTGGCGAACTATTTCCTTATCACCAGAAAAAGCCAATGCAGCCAAACGTAACCATTTGGGACATTGAATCGTGACAATTAAATTGCACTGGGCTGGGCTGTAGCCAGCGGTAGCTCACTCACCTCACATGCATGAGGCCCTCGGTTGGAATTCCAGCACCATAAAAGGTACAAATTGCATGAATTGTGAACAGTGAATTTGTGGTTGTCTTAGTGAGACAGTATGTGGCACTTTTAGAAACTTTCATTTCAAAAAATAAGATTTTACATCACTCACTGCAAAAATGCATTTAAGATCTTCAAAGAAGGCTGAGGTAGAGTTCTCCGCTTTGTTTTCTAAGAGTAGTGATTTAGAATCCAGACATATTTTTGTAGAAAAACAAGCAAAACTGTGTTGCAAGATGGATAGTTACAATGTTTATTTGCCACAGATCAAAGGTTCACAAAATATATTAAATTTACATCTTCCTGAGGTAAACCTGGATAGATATTTTTTTTCTTGGATTTTTTTTTTTCCCTTTCAGGGATTTGGAGCCTTGGTGTCAGATTTTGTTTTAATTTTAAAAATACCAAATTTTCAAAGTTTTCTTTTGCCAAATGTGTGCATACATATTCAGAGCAATCAGACTATTTCAAGCCATACAACACAGGGGTGGAAATCCTTTTCTCAAATCTTAATGTGTTTGTATGTAAATAGATGTTTGTATGAAATATTTTCATGGTAGATTGAATATATTTAAATGAAGTTGAATTACTCCAGTGCTATTTAAACACATCACAAAAATTTTTGGTGAGAATTCTGAATCTATTGAGATACAATGCAGATTAATTTTGATTTTTAAAAATCAAAGCCTACAAGTCCCTCTGACTGGCGGCTACCCCGGTGAGAGTCGTAGGCTTCCCCAGTGCCTCAGCCGCTTCCCGGTCGTCAGCTCGGTGCTAACGGAGGTGCGCTCGCCTTTCTCGGTCTCCCCACGGCCCCGGGGCCTGGGAGTGAATCCGAGGCGTCGGAGACACGGTGCAGTTACCCGGAGCACAATTTCTTTGCAGGGCAGCAGAATCAGAAGCCAGACTTGGCCATGACCCTTGGAGCTAGGTCCCTGGCCACCATCACCTGCCATCCTCCTGCCCGGCCACAAGGCAAGGAGGCTGCCCTCGGTGGAGTGGGCCAGACCCCAGGGCGACTTCATGGTTTTGCCAGCCACCTCTGCCCGCCACCCTCCACCTCCAGAGAGGGGCAAGGAGGAGCAGCGGCCGGCCGGGGCCCACCCTCAGCACACTTCCTGTCTCCGCTCTGGACGACTGCACACCTCGGCTCCAAACCTCCACCCAGAGAGAGAGAGACGTCCTCGGTCAGAGCCCCGCTGCCTCCACCTGTGACTGGACACAGCTGACGTCATCTGAGTATCCACACCACCGCGCCCCACCACGTACCTCCCAACGCTCCGGACGCGTGTTCCTGGAAAAAGAAGTTCCTTTCCAATGATACCTGACTTGAGTGAGTTGTTTTGTTTTGTTTTTTTTCATTTTGGTCCTGGATATAATGGTGAATATGACGACAGGTTTTCACTGTGTACACTAGCAATATGAACACACGCCGATGTATCCTAACCCATCTACTTGGTTACATTTGGGGTAAAGCTAGAGTTAGCTGGATTCGAGTACGGAGAGACTACAGGGACTGTGGAGTGACTGCTGAACACAGGAGGTCACGGCCACGATTCTGAGCTCCCTGCTGCAACAGTTTTTCCTCTTGGGTTTTCTGTGTTTTCCTTTTATCCTGAAATGCATTTATTGGGTTGAGAGGTTATTTTGCGTGAGTGGAAGCCAGGGGTCCACTTTCGGCATTCATTACAACCGAAAGCGAGCCCCTCAGAGTCAACAAACATTGTTGGGTCTTTTGTGGAATTTGAACTAAATCAATGAGCCTTATTCAATATCTATAATTCTATGGTTTTTTTAATAATGGGAAATTAATGGAAGATGTTTACATGAGTAATGTTTGCCCTTACTGTGTTATGAATGAATTTTTTGTAGTGTGTCTGGGTGCATGTGCAAGAGAGTAGGAAAAATGTTTCTGAAACAAAACTTGACAAATATTTGTAATGAAAAGTAAATTTAAAGACTGCTATAATTGCGCTATAGAAACAATGCAAGTATTAAACAAAATACACAATCACCTGCCGTTGTCTTTGCTCAATACCGATTTTATTACCATTCACCTCCCTGCAAATCTGAATGACCACATGATGCACCACAAGTCATTTAACTGTCGCAGCCGTTGCCCTTTTCAGGACTTTCCAGTCTGGGCCGAGGGGAGCACGGCCAGCGCCTCTCTGGGTGTCACGGGGCTCCCCACACCCCCCTGTGGCCGGGAGCGTCCGACTGAACGCTCAGACGCAAAGGCCACCGCGGCTCCGGTGGAAACCAAGCTGGGGCAGGGTGAGGCACCGGGCGGCCCTGGGCCTGTCGGAGGCGTCTGGAACGTGTTCTCCCGGGTCACAGCCACGTTCCCAATCCCTCCCTCCAAGGCATCAAGGCCAGTGCCTCTCGGCAGCCGGGTGCCCGGGTGCCAGGACAGGAACGGAGCTGAGCCAGGCCTCTGCAGAGTAGGAGGCCACATGCATTATCTGATCTCCCCCTCTGGCCCAGCCGCACTTGCTTCTGAAGGAGGAAGAAACCCGAGACACGTGACATGATGACTTGCGTCCACCTGGTGTTGGCAGCTCCTCCCCACAGGTGTCAGGCCCCATCAGGATTCCTTGTGGGGAAGAGGGGGAAGGGTTAACAAACAAGCGCAAACGGAGATAACTGAGAAGCTAGACTCAGTGAGCCAGGCGCAGTGGCGCACTCCTGTAATCCCAGCACTCGAGAGGCTGAGGCAGGAGCATCACTGAGAGTTTGAGGCCTAGGCTACAGTGAGTTCAAGGGCAGCCTGAACTACACTGCAAGATCCTGTCTCAAAAAACCTAAACAAACTCAACTCCCCAGAGTGAAGGAACAGGCGGCTTTCGGGGGCGGAGCCAGAGGGCTGGAGAGAAATCTCCCACCGAGGCCCTTAGTCACAGCAGCCATCGTGTACACACTCGCCACCTCCCTGGCTTTGGGTCCTGTGTCCAAGGTGCCCAGCCTCCTCGGTCCTGTTCATTGCAGGGTGACTCCACGGTCACCTCCAGAGCCGGGCAGCAGCCATTCAAAAGAGCTCATTATCTTAGTCCGTTTTGTTTTGCTAGAACAAAATCCCTGAGACCTGGTAACTTATTAAGAATGCAGTTTTTAAAGTAATGCCAGTCCATTTGGCTCCGAGGCCAGGGACCTGAGAGGAGGAAGCTCGGTGCTGACGACTGCTCAGGCCAAGTCTCCTGCTGCAGCAAACAAGGGGGTCAGCCAGGGGCTCTTCCTTTCTTGCCTGTGCTGCACACTGAACCCGGTATCTTCTCACTGAGCTCCTCACACAACTTCTGCCCTTTTTTTTTAATCATTTTTTTTTTTTAGTGTCTCCCTGAGTCACTAAGTTTTCCAAACTGAGTTTGAACTCTAGATCCTCCTGCCTCAGCCTCCCAGAGTGCTGAGCTTACAGATGTGCACCCCCATTTGTGGGGGGTTGCGCCCCAGCTTCTTCCCACCCTCAGAAGGGTCCAGTATGATCAGGAGGGCTGGCCTGGTGACCTAATCTGAGTCACCTTCAAACGCCATCGCTGCAGCAACTAGGACTATTTCCCACACCTGAGATTCGGATGCAGCCCAGACGTCTGGTTTCATTTCAGGTTTGTTTAGGGAGAAGCTTCTGCCCCCCAAACATTGCAGGAAATGACTCACGCCTCACCCCAGTTTGTTTTTCTGATCCTGGAGCATGAACCCAAGGTGTCTGCACTGAGCTACATCCCCAGCCAGCTTTTCCTGAAGTTTTCTTTCTGAAAATCAAAAGCCAGGGATTCGAACTCAGCACTCTACCTTTACAGCGTGCAGGACAGAGAAAGGGGCTCACAGAGCCCTCTGCATGCTGCCACACACTTCCGCAGGTATCACAATGCTGCGGCCTCCAACAACAAGAACCCGACTCCCTCTGCTAAAGCAATAGAAATTCAGTGCCTCCCATAAGAGGGTTGGCTGGCCCCTCTTACTAGTCAGTTAACTCAGCCACAACCAAGTTCCTTCTGCTTTTCTGTTCTACCATTCTCAGCTGGACAGCCGCCCCCTCCAGCTCTTCTCTCCGCCACAACATGGCTGCTCCGCTCCAGCCATTACAGCCAGACGGGAGTGGGCAGCCAGTGAGAAGGAAAGTCTCTTCCATGGCCTCCTCGCGGAGGAAACTGCGGACCACAGGGGCACCCTGAAGAGTTGGGGCGCCCCCAGCAGGGAGGGAGGAAGGAGGAGATGACAGTCCAGCTGATCACAGGGTCTGCCTCCTGGAGTTCGCTCTCTTCCGCTTGGGGGGCGGGGAGAAGGGTGTGTGTGCTGGGATCAAACCCCGGGCCTCACTTGCCTGCACAGGGTCTGCGCTTGCTTTCTTCAAAAAGCCAGGTTAGCGCCTTGAAACAAGCCGGGCACGTGGATTTTTGATGAATGTCCATCCTCGTAGAGGACTGGCCAGCGAAGGTTGTGAAGGAAGCTTCTGGAACATGATGTCTTCACCTAAAGTTTACATGATTGATTTATTGAATCTCCTTGGCAACCATGTAACAGGTGCTGTTATCTGCCATCTTACAGGGAGAAATCAAGGCACACAGTTGTTAAGAATCTTTCACTAAGGGTGAGGATAGCTCAGTAGTTCCAGCACCTGCCTCACAAGCACAACGTCTCAAGGTCCATCCGGGATACAATAAAAAAAAAAGGTAACAGCCACAGAGCTAGGAAGTAGCAGCTGGGTGTTACGGTGAACACTTGGGAGGCTGAGGCAAGAGGATCCCAAGTTTGAGGCCAACCTGGGTGCTGAGATCCTGGCTCTAAATTAACGACAGAAAGGCCTGGAGCTGGGCGCAGCCCTGGGCTTGTGCCCCGGGAGGCCCGCGCGGTCAGAGCCGCAGCCGGGAAGAGGACCGCTCCGGCCGGCCTGGGGTGGGGGTTCCCCCCCCCCCGGAGCCCCCAGTCAGCGCTGGCACCTGCCTGAGGCCCTGGATTCCATCCCGGCACCAAGGGAGGGCAGCACCTTCACTCCTGAGGTATTAAAGGTGAAGATTTGGGTCCTGGGCTGAGCGGACCAAAGGACAGGAATCACTCAGTAAAGCAGCTCCCCGTCCCCCACTGCGATACTAACGCTGGCTCGGTTGTTTCCCCCCCCCCAAAAAAAATAAATAAATAAAAATAAATTCAAAAAACAATACCGGTTTCTCCACAATCTGGCGCCCTCTCGTGGTGAAGATTTATTACTACACTGTTTCCCACAAAACATGAAACTGCAGAGAAAGGATGACTTTGTATATTTTTTAAAGGAACATGAAAACTTGGCTAAGGGGCTGGGGTGGAGGACGACGGTGTTTAGCGTATGTGAGGCCTGATTCCTTCCAGCAAACAAAGACACCCAAACCCAAACCCCCACGCCCTTTCTTCTGGTCAGGTTGAACTATGAATAGCTGCAAGACACACTGCATCATTTCCAGGTTAAAACCTTTCAGGGGTTTTACATTTTCTTTTTAAAAGAACTCTGCACCATGGCGATTATAATTTCTTTTGGTATCGGGGATCGAATCACTGAGATTATAAACGCATACCGGGTGAGACCATGACTTCCCTGGCCCCCTGCAGCCATTAGTCACCTCCAGAAGGCCCCCCCACTTCCTCTGTGACTGCAGGAAACCCCAAGCGCGCTGTTTCTCGGGTACTTCATCTAACCAAGTGCTGAAGGTCTGAGGACCACGTCATCCTTTCTCAGGAGACTCTCCACTGCCAAGTCCTGAGCTGTCTCAGGACACTGGCAGCCGTGGCCGCTGTCCCAGCCAGGGGACTTTGTGTACGTGTCTCCCTTCTCTGAATGACTCAGCAAGTCCTTACACTCACGGGTTATTGGGGTTTAAGACCCCAAAAAGGTATTAACTGTCAAAAGACAAGAGGTAACACATGCCTGTAATTCTGCTTACTTAGGAGGCTGAGTCAGGAGGGTCACACACTGGAGTTCAGCCTGAGCAACTTAATGAGACTGCAGTTCAAAATAAAAATTCAAAGCAGGGATAGGGTCCAGATGTGGTGGCGCACATGTGTGATCCCAGCACTCTGGGAGGGTAGGACAAGAAGATCTCACATTCAAACCCAGACTTGGTGAAACTCTCAAAATTTTAAATAGGGAGGGGCCTGAGGATGTAGCTCTGTGTAAAGGTGCTGAGCTCAATTCTCAGCATCACACACAAAAATACACTAAAATTTAAAATTAAAAGGGATTTAGCTCAGTAGTGACTCACCTGCTTGGCAAGTACAACATCCTGAGTTCGATTCCTGGTACCAGGAAACAAAATTAAAGTGGCAGGGAACACGGCCCAGGGGAAGAGCATTCACCTGACATGTGCAAGACTGGGCTCGATCGATGGTTCCCTAGGACCACGGAAGGAAGGTGAGGTGAGGCCAGACCCGCGAGTCACACGGCCCACACCGGCACATGTCATGTCATCTGTTCTAACTCTGCCTCGGCGGTGCCCGCCTTCAGGCTGCTGGCCCTGGTCCTGCGAAGTGCCGAGGCGACATCAGGAGACCCTGCCTCCCACAGTGACCCTCCTCGATGGCTCTGCTCTTGTGCGGGCTCTGGTTTCCATCCGGAGTCGCACAGGTCACATCAGTCACTGCATACAGCTGCCCTGGGATGTCCCCAGAGCCCTGGGGCTTGTCTCTCCCGAGCGGCACAGCTGGCTCTGCAGAGTGGACACGGCCTGGTCCTGAGCCGCCGGACAGCAGAGAAAGGACAGAGCCAGGGGAGCGCGGACGTGGCCCTCAGCTTCCTCAGCTCAGGACAGACAAGGACCCGGTCGGCGATGTGGCGCGACCCCGTCCACAGAGTGAAGGAGAGGGCCCCTCCCGGCCGCGGGGGGCACTTCTGCCACCCTGGAGAGATACTGTGGCTGTCATTGCGCACAGTGCGTACAGGTGACATAGATCATGTTAGGCGCCGCCTCTAGGTCGGATTTCACTGGTACTCCCCATCTCATTACACACATGTACAGAGTTTACCTTTGCGAGTCACTGTGGGAGTACACACTCATAATTCCAGCACTGAGGAGGCTGAGGCAGGAGGGCCATAGGTGTGAGCCCTACCTGAGCAGCACAGGCTCAGTTCCTAGCACCAAAGAAAAACAGCTTCCCACCTAAGAGAGAACTTTCACCGTGTGACAGCCACTTCACCCAACTGCGAGGCCAGCGCCATCCGAGAACGACCAGACCAGGAAGCTGCCGTCAGCTTCTCTCTCCACTGGGACCCAGGTGTGAGCACACCCTTCAGGAGGCTGATGCAGGAGGAATGCGCATGCCAGGCCGTCCTGGGTGATTCAGTGGGACTAGGCCTTAAAATAAATCACAGAGGGCCTGATTCAGAGTCACAAAGTGAATCTGGTCCAGCCCTTGC
>PVIR01039747.1:0-13730 GCA_004026965.1 Petromus typicus
CAGGACTCAGATAGAAGCAGTGCTGACCATAAGGAGAGGCAGAGAGTTCCGCACGACCCCTGCAGGAGTAGATCATCAGTCAGTCTCAAGATATTAAGGATACGTTCTGGTCAACATGAGTGTGAATTTGCACATGAAAATGTGGGTCGCTGAATATCTGAGGTCAGTTTTTGCAGGTAAGTGTGCACAAGCAGTTTTTCCTGAGTTCAACAGTGAAAACACTCCTCTTACTGTGACTTACAGTGATAGCTCTTGCTCCCAGGAAGAACATAATGCTCCATAGTAAAACTACATTCTTCATCTCAGTGTGTACATTTATGATCTGAGGTCAGTTTACTGTTATGTTTATACTGATTTGTTAAAAAGAAGTAGGAGACAAATATTCTGCAAAAAGATTATATATTTAATAAGGTTTTATGGGTGTTTATCTGGTGGTCACTTTACTGCCGTTTTGGATATGTGAACAAAGATGGTTAAAAATTTAATATTCTTGTTTACATAACTATTTTTAGGCAACTATGGGTATTGAAAAATAATTTTATGCATTGGTAAATATTTGATTTACTGTTTCTCTCATTATCCTCACTCATATTGCTATATTTATTAAAAATTTAATTATAAGAGCACTATTATAATGTAGCTTTTGTTTATTTGTTTACACCCACTGGCATATTGAATTTAATATATTCAAACAGAATTACAGAACCTTTTATAATGATAAAATTTCAGAGACATTACACTATTCAGTGTTCGATATTCCGGCAGAGGATCTTTGGCGTCATTAAGCATACTGCTGTTCATGATCTCATCATTTCCTCAAGAATGCTTTTAGGGGAGGATATTAGTTGTAAATGGAGTAAATTCTAGATTCAGAAGTATAAAATCCTACTAAAATTGGGACGTTGTCATACTTTCCTGTGAAACTCATGAATACTTTTATTTTGAAATATTTCTGTTGGGAAATAAAGACAAAGACAAACTCAATTAACATTTTTGTCAATTAATGAACTCAAGTGTGAGTTATCACAGTATGATGAGAAGAATGTTTGATTCAATCTATGTTCATTGTAGGAAATGTGTCCGTAATTGGAGAGCAAAGTGGGAAAGCATAATAAATATATTTACTGGCAGCACGTTTGTCTTTAACAATTGTAAGTATTTGCAGAGAAAAGGAACACTTCTCCCCTGCTGGTGGGAGTTGGTCTTGTACAACCTCTGTGAAAATCAGTGTGGAGATTCCTCAGAAAGCTAGGATTGGAGGTCCCATTGGACCCAAACATTGCTCTGCTAGGTATATACACAAAAGAATGAAAAGATCCATATCATCACAATGATATATATGTACCCATGTTTATAGCAGCTCAATTTGTGATTGCTAAATCTTGGAAACAACCCAAATGTCCTTCAACTGGAGACTGGATAAAGAAGATGTGGTTCTTTTACAGAATGGAGTATTATTCTGCCACTAAAAATTATAAGATTGAGTCATTCATACTCAAATGTATGTACCTTGAGGACATCGTCCAAAATGACGCAAACAGGTCACAGATGTGTAAATATCGTATTTTTTTTTCTGGTATTAGAAAATGAAGATGCAAATGAGATCTAGTGTATATAGTTCATATTGTGAAATAGAAAATATTTAAAAGGAAAGAGGGTGTAGGGGTAAAAATTGAGGGGAAAAAGAATGTGATAGTAATAAAAAAAGGAAACTGCTTATGTATATAGGGGGTGGGAGGTTGCAGGGTGGGGGGAAAGGGGAAAAATGAGAATCAAGTCATGTCATATTCTAGTACAAATTCTTAATATTGAATGTGATTATGATGTGTATTCATACCATATGTACCAATAAAGATGGAAATTAAAAAAAGTAAAAATAAATAAAATACAATCAGGAATTTAGCTCATCAGTTCTGCCACCTGCCTTGCAAACTCAAAGTCCCAAGTCCAATCCCTTGTTCCAAAAGATAAAAAAGAAAAAATCTTAAAAGAAAATATAAATGACCCAACTACATCATCTGAAAGAACACAAATAAATTAAATAATATACTTTTGTCTCAAAAAAAAAAACCAAGACTTATATCAACTGAATTGAAGAGTATCTCATCTTGCAGTGAATCTATGAAAATTTTCTTAAGTGAGCTAGTCCTCTGAAAAGAGATTTCAGCATTGCTTTCTATTGGCATGTTATAACAATACACTTTTAATATAGACATATGGGAATCTTGAAAAATATAACGTCGCTTAGGAATCCTCCTGTGAATGGGTACTGACACATATATCTGCAAAGGTCTCTTGCAGATAAGAAAAGAGCATATTGAATACAAGGGGAAGAATTTATACTATCCAATCAATTATATAGAACCAGTATTTATCTTTAGGTGTGTGCCTTGAACCGTAAAAAGTTTAATATAAGAAAAAGAATATAAATTAAAATTACTCTAATATAGGTAATAATAAAGTGAAGTACTTTACTGCAAGTGGCATTGCCACAGCAGCCTTAGGTAGCCCATGACACAGATATGGGTCATTAACAGGAACTTGGAAATAATTAGAAGCTCAACTTAACTTTTTTCTGCAGAACCTCTCATGACAAGTTATTGAAATATGTCTTATGCTTACATTTCAATGACTGTATCCAAACATGTGGTTTTATAGGAGGACTAAAATTAATGGGAAAATGGAACTATGAATATAGTTTGCCATTCTATTTAAAATACAGTTATAAAGTACGGCAACAATATATTTGAGCATTAGTAAGATACCAGTAAGAAAGTTAAGTAAGTAAGTTAGTAAGTAAGTTATCTTACTGTTAGTAAGATAACAGTTCACTTTCATAGACAAACATTTCTTCAAGTATGGGTAATGATAGGTAATTTTTAAATGGCAAAATAAGGACATTTGAAAATCTACTATTCATTAAAAAATGGTGCTGGAGTACCAATTTTTTGAGTTTTAGATACTAAATGAAAATCTTAAAACAGATGCAAGGATTGTTGACTAAAGAAAAAATATCGACTCTCAGTAGGAACAGGAAGTACTGTAAAGCTATAAATTGCCTCCATCTCTTCATGTCGTCCCAAAGTAGTGCACATCAGTTTTGAAAAGCAATAGTTTTGTAAGTACAATAGATACAAAATTCAGGGAGCTGACATCCACTGAAGAGAAAGTAAGCTTGGCTACTGAAAAGAACTTCAAGTCCTAGTGAAATATTATTAAAGGGCCTGGAAGCTTCTGAAAGATCATGTTTTCTGAAGAGATAATGTACCTAGTTACATGTTTACATATATACACATGTCCTACAGGAGTAAACAAAAAATCTGATCAAGTGACTTCAAAGAAAAAAATACAGAATAAGGCACTTGGAAAACCTCTGACATATTTTCAGGATCCTGAAAGGCCACATGCATGTAGCATAGACTTTTTAACCATAGAAATATGGATGGCTGCTGATATATCTCTTCAATTATAAATTGGAAAGCCAGATGCTCTTACTTTAAATACCTGCTTGTCTGATGAATGTTGACTTATGACTGAGACATGCTGTTTTGATTTTTAGCTTCTGCTCAGACTTACAGCTCATCTTGTTATTGACCCAGCTCTGTATGTCATGATGATAGAGCCTCAATATCTTTTTTGGTCTAGTACTACTCCTTTACACAGTACTGTAACTTTTACTGATTATATTGTAGAATACGATAGCTTTCTGTTGTTATATTTTAGAACTTCATATAAAATTATTGCACATGAGTTACGCAATGAAAGCAAAGTCAGCAAATTGTAATTTCTTTTGAACAAATCTTTTTTCTGAATATTTTAATTTACATACTATATACAATTACTTATTTAGTGACCAATTAACTTAGGGACCCTGTCTCAGGAACAGAACTTGGTCTTTAATTGAAGAATATCTACAGTCTCTGTCTTTTAGACACATTCACTCAACAGGTTGTGAAAAGAAACAGCATTCATGAAAGGACAAATGTCTTCAAAACATGTATGCTTTCTATAACATCTGCTACTAGGAAAAAATAAATTAACTTTATATGTCGAATTCAAAGCAGGTTCCAATGTTCTGATGCAGAAAGAAGTGATTGTGAGATCTGTAGATCATGTATGATACCGGCACAGCAACTGGGTCAAGGAGTCAGAAAAACTTATCAATGCTTTATTTCTATTGGATTAACTTCTAAAGACTCTGTGACCTCAAAAATTCTTCAGGTGATGGTAAAACTAATTATTTTGGAGTTTAAAACACTTAAAGATATAAATACACTCTTGAGAAGTGATATTATCTTTGAAGCTTTTTGATATGGAGAAATGTGTGTTCTAGGAATACATTATGATCATACATCACTGAGACTGTACCTGTACATGATATATCTTGATTCTTATTTTTCTTATTTCCTTGTCTTTCCTTTAACCTCCCAATTCCCTATGTACCTAAGCTTTGCTGACCTCCTTGTTTAATAACCATTTGCACTTGTAAATGTGGCACATTGTACAGACCTATGACCCACTGAGTAAATTTAAGATCCATTGGGGTGGTAGAGTTTTGTACATCTTGTTATAGAATTTCGAAGTCTTTTTCACACAATACATTTTGCTTATAGGGCACTGTATATTTTGCTGATTGTACTGTCCAGTAAAGTACTATATCTAAGAGACATGCAAATAAAAGGAAAATCAGCTAGCTGTGCATGAATTCTGCTTCCACATTAACTTCTTTACTCCATTTCCAAGAGGTCTCATAATACTGCATTCATCATAATTTCCTTTCATTTTTACCATTTTTATTATGTTCCATAAATTTGACAGAAGCACAACAAACAAAATACAAACAGTTGCAAATCTTAAATACATTACAAGATTGTCAGTAGGTGAACTTTAATGTATTTCCTCCAATCAGCTGTCATAGTCTATTAATATCTAAAAACCTCTTTGTGGATGGTGTTTAGTGTCTCTCTCCAGAGCCTCACATGTATGGAGAGGGGCTCCATTTCAGAGGCAGCCAAACCTGGAAAGTGTGATCCTGGGATTAAGGGCATGTGATTACTAAACTACTACATAGGAGTGTTGCTTCAGCCCCACCCTAGAGTTGGTGCCTGGGTGGTACAAATAAAGGGGCAGAACAATGCTGTTATGGTTTTTTGTTTCTTTTGGTGTCTCCTGCTGTCCTGAACTGTTTGCTCCTCTGCCACTCTGCCATGGAGTAAGCTGATTAAAGACTAACCTCTATGAACTGTGATTTGAATAGTCTTTCCTCTTTAACTTTGTGTGTTATTTTGTCTCAGTAATGAGACAGAAGTAACAAAGTCAGTACCTTTATGTTAAAATATTTTCCTTTCCAAATATGTTGTTCCCTTAAATTTTTTATTGAAGTTTTTTCTACTCCAAATATAATTAGATCAGTCTTAAGTAAAAAAAAAAAAAAAAAAAAAAAGAAAAAGAAAAACACTAAAATAATACCTGGCATTTGAAAAATATTACTGAGTATGTAAAAGAGGCAAAATAAATGAATTCAATGAAAATAGAGGGAACTAATTCTAAGGTAAGAGATGCAATTCCAGAAGCAAAAGTGTCAGCAAGTATAAACTTAGAGTAATTTTATATAAATACAAGATTTACTTATAAAACTAGCATAAGCAAGTTTAATAAGTTTAACTGTCAAGTTGAAAAGTAAAATAGAAAAATATAATAGCCAAAGCAGAATGAAAAGAATGTTTGAATGACATCAAAATAACTCAAGGATTAAATAATATTTTTAAAAATGCTGACATATTTCTATATGTAGGATGACCTCACCTGCAAATAATGACATTTTTATTTCATCTGTTTCTGTCTATATATCTTTTACTTCTTTCTCTTTCTCAATTGTTCTGGCTAAATTTTCAAGTATTATATTGAAGAGGAGTGGTGACAGAGGCTGCAGACTTGGAGAGGATTGGATCTAAATACATTTCTATCACTATACACAAAGGGAAAAATCATAGATATTAAAACAGAACTGCTTAATCTACTGGAAGGCAAAATAGCTAAAACTCTTGAAGACATAGACATAGGTAAGGACTTTCTGAATATAAGCACTATGTTTAAAAGAAATAACATCAAGAAGAAATGGAATTTTATCAAACATAAAACTCATGTATAAGAAAAGAATAAAATGAAGTGACAGCAGAATGGAGAAAAAAATTATAAGCTAATCTTTTGACCAAGGAGTAGTACTAGAATATACAGAAATATCAAATATAACTGACCCTCAAAATAAAAGACCCAATCAAAAGTGGACAGCTAAAGCGAATACTCACTCCTCACAACATCTCCGGCAATTAGAAACTTGCAATTTAAAAAACATTGAGATATCATTTGAATCCAGAAAAATTAGCTGTCTTCAAAAACTCGAACAATAGCAAAGGCTGCCAGGTCTACAGGTGACAGATATTGTTTCATATTCAGTGGGAATGTAAACATAAATTGGTACAGCCATTTGGGGAACAGATGTGGAGATTCTACAAAACAATGAAAATATAAATGGCATCTGACTTCACTCTTCCCTTCTAAGCACTGTTGCAAAGCACTTAAAGACAGTAACTAACAGTGAAGCACGCGGCCCCATACTTATATTTGTGTAACCTATAATAGTCACATCTTAGAATCAGCCCTCAGAGCTATCAACAGACAACTACGGAAAAGCAATGTGGAATGCAGATGTAGTGCATGAGTGCTCCAGCACAAAGAAGAGTCAGACAGAGTCATTAAAAACAGTTGATGATTCACTTTGAGACCATCATGTTGAATGAAATAAGTCAGAAGCACAAGTTTAGAAGCCTTCTATCTCCTCTTGTACGAGAAATCCATATAATAAACACTTTGGAAACATAATAGAAATTTGACACTGGGGAATATGGAGACATCTTTTTCAAATGGAAAATGAATCTAAAGACTCAGGAAGGTCCAAGGGATAACATGAATCAAAATATGTCACTACGTGTACATTCTTTCTAGGATGAATGTAGTCATTACATATTAATTTATTATTAGTACTGCATGCATGTACTAAAAAAGGGAAATAGGCCAGGGACTTAGCTTAGCAGCACAGCACGTGTTTGGTAAGTGCAAGGTCTGAGTTCAATCTCTGTACAAAAAAAAAAAAAAAAAAAAAGAACAAATAATTAATCTTCTAGTTTATGGTTCAAAATCTCCTGACTGATATTTATCTCCACAAATTTAATTTATTTTAGTTACATTATCAAGTCAAAGTAATTCACATACTCATTTTCTCATGTATTTATCATGTTTTTGAAGTAAGCATATATAAAATCATCTTTTAGAAAATGGAAAAATCGCATTCATAAAAATTAGGAGTATACACATTTGTTTATATCATATTTTTCTAGTATGAGAAACTGGAGTGAAACTAAGGTCCAGAATACATGATAGGTATTGTGAGATAGGAAGAAAATGTTCACAGGGAAAGGAGAGATGAGGGAGACAGAAAAAATGAAAAAGAGAAAGAAAAATGTGATGGTAAAAATTTAAAAAAGGAAACAAAGCTTATGTCTATGGAGGATTGAAAGGACTTATTGACCATACTATCAGTGGGCATTTCAGACAGAATAAGTTGAGTACAGAGAATGGACCCAGGATCACATACATACTAGGCAAATGCTCCACTACTGAGCAGCATTCCCAGTCCCCGAGAAAATTTCCTATACATTTCCTTGATCTACAGATTTTTAAAAATATTTTAAAATATCATCTGTCAGGTCTGTCTTATATTTGTAAAACTACTTGAAACAAAGCCAACAAAATAATAATTTGATTTTTTTTCTTCGAGTGATATGTTTAACTTGTGTGAAGAGTTGGCTGTCTGTCTGATAAAATACTTGATGACTTTCATGAGTATTCCTTTGTAAAATGCTCAACTTTATTTAAACATCTCCTTTTGATACTTTTGCTTGCAATTCCATTACCTATGAAGCTTTAATTTGGTTCCTGAGCACTCAGATATTTCACACGAGTCCCATTCTATTACATTTTGGCCTCTGTCAATTAATTCTATTTTCTCAGATAATACATTTACACTATTTTTCCTCTTTTGAGCACTGAAGACATTTTCAACACTGAACATTCCATTAAAATGAAGTGACAATTGCCTTGTGATACACACATTTTCAATGCCTGTTTGGTCTGATAATATAGCTCATAGAATCTTTTGCCCAAAATTTTACATGGACATATATTATTAATTTTTTGTATTTATAGATGACACAAAATTTAAGATTGATGATACTATTTCATAAATATATCTAGGTTTCAGAGTGATTAATTCAATTCTTTTTAAAATTTCTCACAAAAGTACAGTATATAGTCACATTTCATCTTCCTCGGAGCGGAATATAGTTTTCTAAATCATAGTCTTTTGTCACGAGCATGTTCGTCTTCTGCACAGAGCACACTGACTGAAAATAAGATCATCGCAGAACATTCAGAGATATAAATTTTTGAGATTACTGCAGTTGGTACTGTATATCTGTTTGTACCTGAACTTCTAACTCTTGCTGATTTTACCACTTTTGTGCTTGTAAGATTTATGTCCCTGAACACTTTGTTTATATTCGTCCCCTATGTACTATTTGTACTGTTAGTATAAGGCATCCAGCAATTTATTTATAAAGTAAAAATGACATTTTAATCATAACTATAGTGTAAACTCAAATTTTGGTGCATAATCATCTACAGTGAAAAAAGTCAAACATAAAGTATTTACAAATCATACTAATGTACAAATAAACAGTGTGCTATGTTAGATTTGCCACTAACTCCAAATAACACTTTATGAAGGTAATTTGATTACACGATACTTGCAATTTTATAGAAATTCTACAATTAAAATTATTTAATATGAAATTTCCTTGAATTTCTAATTATCACTGTCAAGTTGCCAGTCAATTCTCCAGGGAAAAATAGCCATTATGATCCATTGAAGCAATCTACATAAATATAGTTTGAGACTTATTTTGGTAGTTTTATTTCTGTACTCCTGAAGACATGCTATATATTATCCAATTATAATGGACAGTTATCTAATATAATAATATAAATGGTAGACATTTTGACTTATATTAAGAAATAAAATAATATGAACATATTTTAACTAATGAGAACATAACATTTAAATGTAATAAACTCATCTGGAAGACTGTCCCATATGACGATCTCCTGATGGTTCTCTTACTGTGATGAGCACGAGGCTCAGAGATAAAGTCCACTGTGACCTTGAGTGCTCTTCACGGACTCTGTGTTAGATGATGAGCCCAAAAGTCCAAACCAGTCTTTCTTCCTGTCACCGAACCACATCCTCACACTGATCTTTTCACCTCTCAGTTCCTCTCCAATGTTTTACTGTTTTTTCCAATACTGTTCTATTTTAGTCTTTCCATTTTTGTTTTCTTCACATCTACCAATTATACGTAGGTTTTTTGGTTTTGATATAGATAGTATATAATGTTCCCAAGTCTGCATATTTCATAATTAAAGAAGTGTGAAGACGTAAATCGTAAGAAAATCTAGAAATATTGCAGTTTAAAACTTTTTTTTTTTTTTCAGACAGTGTCTCCCTTTGTAGTTCAGGCTGGCCCTGAGCTCAGCCTCAAATTCACATTGCAGCAATCCTCCTGCCTCTGCCTCCAGAGTGCTGGGATTACAGGCATGAGCCACCACGCCCAGCACTGTGGTATGTGTTTTGCAAGTGTAAGTCTGAGTTCAATCTCTGTACAAAAAAAAAAGAACAAATAATTAATCTTCTAGTTTATGGTTCGAAATGTCCTGACTGATGTTTATCTCAACAAATTTAATTTATTTTAGTTACATTATTAAATAATGTGGTATGTGGTACTGATTGCTACTGGGCGTGAGTCTCCACACCCAGTATTGTATGTGATTACCGGAGAATCGAATATGGCTCCTTGTGCTTGCAAGACAGGCGCCGGAACCACTGAGCTAACTACCAGGCCCCTCAGTTTAAAACTTGTGATTCACAACTCAAGAAACTGAAAATAAAATTACTATACTGAACAATAAAGTAGCTTTAAAATATTGTTGGAAAAGACTGTAATGCAACACATTTGAATTTTGTTAAATATTGTTGTGACAAATTTTTTAAAAATATGTGGAATGGAAACATGGAAAACAATTAATTTTACAGGGAAAGAGATAATTTCAGATCAAATTTTTCATTTAAAACACAAAATATTCTGGAACTATTCAGTGCAGTGAAAGAATAGGAGGAAATGTGTTTCCATCAGCTCCAGAAGTTCCATTTTTGAAAATTTACCCCATTACTGCCAACAACTAATACGTCGTATGTTGTACATTTGTGCATACCAATACAAATTCATATGGCAATATGCAAGTAAGATGTGCCAAGGCATGAAACTGAGTTTGGAAGCTGAAGCTGTACGGTATCAATTATATCTTTATGTAGCTGATAAAAGCCTAGCAAAAACTGATAGCAAATGTTATGTTTGGAATGAGGAGAGAGTAAAAGCTTTTGTAGTTGTAAGAGACATGAAATCCACTTTATAATGGTAAAATTACATTCTTAAGGCTAAATCCCAGAGCAACCCTGAGCCACATATACCATACATGCTTAGAGAAGCTGTTAGGTGGAATAAAAAGAAAAAAAAAAGTTCTAAAAATGATAAAAAGTGAGAGTAGTGTGATGTGATGTTTATGAATAATGCTATTGATATTTAAATAATAGATAAGTTTAACATACATTAATATGGGTGAATGTCACTAACACTATATAAAACAAAACAAAACAAAACAAAAAACACATATGAGTCCTCCTTAAGGTTGACTCTTTAGCTGCTTTGTTGTACTTGTGATAACTGCTTGTGTATTGAAAATAAATAAATGAGAAGTCTTTGATGTGTAACCTGTATTTTTCAGCTATGTACAATTCCATCATGATAATAGCTGTTCAAATTTGAATTTCTCTGTGACATTTGAATTGTGCCTCTTATATTCCTCATAAATACTGAGGCTATTTTGGTCATCTGTGTGTGTGTTGCAAAACCAAATAATCCTTTTTTTTTTTTTTTCTTGTTTGTGAGAAGAGGGTAGAGTTTTCTATAAAATAAAGCATCAGTAAATCTAAGTATATGCAAGAGACAAAAATTTCTTTCATATGAAGACCATGTAGTTTTTAAAAAATCATTTTTTGAAATATATTTTAATTACTATGTGTATGACCTTTGAAACAAATCAGCACTCGCTAAATAGCTCTGTCTTGATTTTGGTGTACTTGGTTTAGGGTGGTTAAAACAGGAACTGGCATGAGATATATGAATAATATTTTCTCCCATATTTACTGACTACTTTTTGCACATAGGCATTAGACAACTAAAAGACAGATATTTACACTAAAGAATGTAGATAAGTGCTCAGATTTTAGTAAGGACTATAGACACTTAAATGGGAAGCTATAACAGGTAATAATATATTGAAGTTAAAGAAGTTCTGATTCTTAGAAGATCTCTGAGCAGCAATATTCTTGCAGAAACTTAACCGTATGAGGATGCAGCCACTGTGAAGGAGCATAGGAGTCACATTTCAGCTAAGGAAAGATCTGAAATGACTTTAGAAAATTTGGAAATCAAACTGGCTTGATAGATAAAAATTAACCATAGGTGATATGATTTTCATGGGACAAA
This sequence comes from Petromus typicus, assembly GCA_004026965.1. Lineage (NCBI taxonomy): Eukaryota > Metazoa > Chordata > Mammalia > Rodentia > Petromuridae > Petromus > Petromus typicus. Next base: position 11,721 of record PVIR01039747.1, read on the forward strand.
AAAGCAGAGATAAAATTTCATAAATTTATAATCCAAATAAATTGCATTTTTAATTCATTTTATATCTAGGAGATTGATGATTTTTCCATAGCAGAGATCATTTTTTTTTAATTCTTCAGTCTCTGGTTCAAAAGTTGAAGAGAAAAATGGTCCACATTTAAAACACATGAAAAAATTGTGAATGTATAACTTCAATAACTATTTCTTGAAAAGTTATTCTGATCAGTAAACATCACCTGCTAAATGCTGTCAACCCTCAGAATCTAAAAGTCAAATAATAGCTCTCTAGCACATGCAAATTTGGAATTTCATACTTGCAACATAAATAATTTACTCATGGTAAAACAATGGTTTATACATTGTCTCAATATTAGTCTTGATAATTCTCAAGTTAGCTTTTCCAACATAGGAGTAATGGATAAATTAAGAAATAGCACATTTAAATTAATGTCTTTAATGTGAAATAGTAGTAAATGATAATGTTAAAACCCAATTCCTAATAGATACGACTTAAAATTCTTGGCTTCTAAACATTATTGTATATTTTCTTTTCATTGTGAATCTACCAATCCTAGCTTAACAGATACTTATTGTAAAGTAGTGTTTACTTTGGAAAATAGCCTAAAAATGTTTTGTTTGTTTGTTTTAGGTTTTTTGAGACAAGGTCTCATTTTGTAGTTCAGGCTGGCCCTGAGCTCAGCCTCCAGCTCATGTCACAGCAATCCTCCTGCCTCTGCCTCCTGAGTTCTGGGATTACAGGTGTGAGCCACCACACCCGGCACTGTGGTATGTGGTGCTGATTGCTGCTGGGGTGAGTCTCCATGCCCAGTATTGTTATGTGGTTACTGGGGATCAAACCAGGGCTCTTGCATTTTCAAGACAGGGACCAGAACCACAGAGCTATATCCCCAGGCCCCCTGAAAAGTGTTTGTTAGAGATTTTTGTCCTTGTAAATAATATTCTAGTGAGGTAACATGTATGTGTTCTGGATATTAGTATCTGTGAGGGCCATATTTTAAGCACAGAGAATGCCTACATGATTTGCAATTATTGTGAGGTTTGTTAAAATGAGCAGAGAGAATCTCACTGAGAAGATAACATCTAACCAAAGATATGAAGCTAGTAACACAAACCAGGGTCAGTACCTGAAACTCTTTGAGGAAATGAGGTAGTGTAAGAAGAGAAGTTGATGGAGGATTTGGAGAGTCTACAGAGAATAGAATCTCTAAAAGATTGAGAAAACTCATACTTGTACAAGGAATGAAATGAGAACAAATTGGAGAGTTTTCCAGACAAGTGTATCGTAATCTCCTGTAAGTATTCAAATGATTATATAAACTGCTATTTTCAGAATATACAGAAAGTGCATGTGGAAGAATAGTGTTTGCAAGACATTGAAATAAGCTAGATAAAAGCAACTTATATTTATCCTTTATTAAAAAATGTATTGGCTTGACATTCAAAGTTAACTTGTAATTTTAAATCATCTCTGAATTTCAATCAAAAATAGTTGGAGGGTTTTTTTTTGTTGTTTTTTTTTTTTGAGACAAGGTCTCGTTTTGTGGTTCAGGCTGGCCCTGAGCTCAGCCTCCAACTCACATCATAGCAATCCTCGTGCCTCTGCCTCCCGAGTGCTGGGATGACAGGCGTGAGCCACCACACCCGGCACTGTGGTATGTGGTACTGGTTGCTGCTGGGGTGAGTCTCCACGCCCAGTATTGTTATGTGGTTACCGGGAATTGAACTCGGGCCCTTGCGCTTGCAAGACAGGCCCCAGAACCACTGAGCTAACTCCCCGGCCCTTTTCTTTCTTTTTTTTTTTAAATATAGGGTCTCGCTTTGTAGTTCAGGCTGGCCCTGAGCTCAGCCTCAAACTCACATCACAGCAATCCACCTGCCTCTGCCTCCTGAGTGCTGGGATTACAGGTGTGAACCACCACACCTGGCACTGTGGTATGTGGTACTGATTGCTGCTGGGTGTGAGTCTCCACGCCAGTATTTTATGAGATT